>RCUC01168057.1:0-92354 GCA_003697995.1 Taxidea taxus jeffersonii
AAAAAGCTTAAATAAAAAAAATAATAAAATAAAATAAAAAAGATTTATAGGAACGCATGAACAGATTCCTATACTGAAAGATCAAATGACCAAGGACAAAGAAGTTACACGATCATCTTCTGATGTCTACAGTCACCTTTTGAATCTAACCTCCAATGTTTCTGAGTAGAGAAGGATGTGATCAGAGATATACTTTGAGAAAACTATGTAGCAGTGGTATGTACCTTTACAAAAAATAGATATAAGACCAATTAAGACGTTGCAATAATAATCCCAGAAAGAAGTAGCAAGTTATATTATTCAGTTATGCAAATGTTTTCTTAAGGAATCTTAGACAAATCACCTTTTTTGTCTGTATCCTTGTTCTCACATGAAAATTAAAGTCTGCCACTCAGCCACCTTAAGGTCCTCAGCTGGAAAATCCTACAAACACATCAAGGCATATGTAAAATAACACTAAAGACTATGACCTGCAACTTGTTTTCTTTTCTAACTTCTTCTTAGCAACATAACTTTGGAATTATGCTTGTGCTTTATCAGGTTAACCACTATTTATCTGTCTCCAAAAAAGCATTCTCTTTCTGAATAAGAATGTACAATAGGGGGACGCCTGGGTGGCTCAGTTGGTTAAGCGACTGCCTTCGGCTCGGGTCATGATCCCAGCGTCCTGGGATCAAGTCCCGCATCGGGCTCCTTGCTCAGCAGTGGGCCTGCTTCTCCCTCTGCCTCTGCCTGCCTCTCTGTCTGCCTGTGCTCGCTCTTGCGCTCTCTCTCTGTCTGACAAAATAAATAAATAAATAATCTTAAAAAATAAATACAAAAAAAAAAAGAATGTACAATAGGGATCAAGGTGAGACATGACAGAGGATTGGCTCTGGTGGCTGGCTCAGACAGCAGAGCATGTGATTCTTGATCTAGGAGTTGTGAGTTTGAGCCCCATGTTGGGTGTAGAGATTACTTAAAAACGAAATCTTAAAAGAAAAAAAGATTAGACATGATACAGTTTAAGTAGAGCCTATGAAGTTCTCACTACCTGGCTTTATTTCTCCCTGTGCAATCTATAGTCCCAAGTAAAGGACAGAGAAAGGCTACAAAGCTACTTACATAACTGCTAGAAAGAGAAAAAGAACAGTAGACAAGATACAAATTTCCCCCATTATTCAAAAGCACAGCATTGCTATATGAAAACTTTCATAACCCAAAAAGCCATAAAGTGAAGAAACAATTACCATTAATTTATATGGAAAAAGTTTTGAGCATTCCCAGACCCAAAAAATCATCTTTCTTAGGCTTTTCTGATACCTCAGGACACATCTTGCTAACAGATGCACAAAATAAATTGAGATAAAGCACAGATGCTCACAGACACAGTTCAAAGCTCTGGCAGCTTGATGTTGAGATACTGAGTGTAGTTTGGGATAGAAGGAGCCGGGCAGGGCTGCTCTCCCTGCTCGGGTGCACGCTGCTTCTATAAGGGTTCACTGTAAAACAAATGCTGAATGCTATTTTCACTTTTGATCTTTCTTCGTAAAAGTGAAAATCTTCTGAAAATATTTCTTTCAGTTAGCAAAAATATGGACTTATAAAATGTGGAGGATAGCTGTACTTATTTCATTCTACATTATACCAGAAAGCTATCTGTCTCCCACAATTTACTTATTTATAGAAGCCTTAAGGACAATGTTTTGTTAATCTTTATGATCTCAATAGTGCCTCGCACAGAATTCTGTACACAACTGATGAAGATGAAATTAAAAAGAAAAAGAAGAGAGACAGAGATCCAAAGATTAAGTGTGTTAACCAGGCAGTATGAGGGTCCAGGCAGGAATAGCATCCATCAAAAAAACAGCTAGGATATGATACAATGGTAAGACACGATTTTTCTGTCTGAGAAACTTACAGTGTTGTGAAAAAGAATATTTAGAGGAAAGGTAAAATATACCAAACATCTGGAATGAGGTAACTACTCAAATTAATAATTAATAGCTACCTTTTACTCAATGTGTCAAACATTGTGCAAAGAACACTACAGACATTATCTCATTTAATCCTCACACCCCCATGAGTCAGATATTATTATCCCTGTTTTTCAAATGGGAAACTAAGAGCTGGAGCTAGGATAAATAACTTACTCAGGGTCATAAAATCAGCAAACAGTGAGGCTATGATTCAAACCAACATCTAACTCCAAAGTCACTCTTAACCACCAGAAACCCGGATGATGGCACTGAAGGTGATGGAAAGTAATCAGGTACTGAACATATTTTGAAAATGTAGCCAGCTAGATTTGCTGAAAGACAATGAGCAGTGTGAGGTAATATCTATAGGACCAGATGACTCAATCAGTGAGATCCAATGCCTTAGCAAAAGTAAATCCCCTTCTGGCCACTACTTTCCTTCTCTAGATACAACCAATGGCATCTTTTCATGAGCTGCCAGAGCCAACTTATGTATATAAAAGCATCCCATACTATGATCTCCCTGATATGAGGAAGTGGAGATGCAACGGGGGTGGGGATTAAGGTGGTAAGAGAAGAAAAAATGAAACAAGATGGGATCGGGAGGGAGACAAACCAAAAGAGACTCTTAATGCCATAAAACAAACTGAGGGTGGGGGGGGGGAGAGGGATTGAGAGAGGGTGGTGGGGTTACATTATATGTTTAAATAAAAAAGCTTAAAGAAAAAAAATTAAAAAAATAAATAAATAAACGCATCCCAAACCACTTTTTTTTAACTTTTTATTTTGAAATAACCTTAGACCCACTAAGCAAGTTGCAAAAAGAGAGTTCCTATATGCCATTCCACCAGCTTATTCTAATGTTAATATCTTATACACCACAGTTCAATTATCAAAACCAGTAAGACTAATGCAATACTAGTGACTAATTTTGCCAGTTTTGAGTAATTACAAACAAAACTTCCATAAATATTCTTGCACATATCTACTGATGCCCTGTGTGTCAGGGGTCCCCAGGACTACTCTCTGGGAGAAGATTCACTGAAAGGACTCACAGGTTTCAGAAAAGCTGTTACACTCAGTGATGGCTTATTACAGCAAAAGGATACAGACTAAAATAAGCAAAGAGAAGAGGAGAATGAGCAAAGGCCAGCAGAAACAAGGCACAAGCTTCCTTGTTTTCAAGCTTTCCTTGAGTTGCATGGACGAGCTGAATTCTCCCAGCAACAATGTATGACAACACATGGGAGGTGATATCAACCAAGAAAGCTTGCCCAAGCCCTGGTGCCCAGAGGTTTTACTGGGGGTCAGTCACAAGTCATCCAGGCCCTGCATGACTAACCACAGCTTTCAGATTCCAGTCCCCAGAGCAAAATAGGTGTTCACCATAAATCAAATTGTTTGCATTAACTATCTGATCCAACTGGCACTGTGTAGTACAAGGCCTCAGGCATACAAAAACACTCTTTTTAGAAAGAATATTCCAAAAGCTCAGAATTTGTCTCCCAGGAGCAAGCCAAGAGCCAATCTTGAAGACAGGCTTTTCTCAGGAACGTGCTGGGTTTGGGCAACCCACACCAGCTGAGTTAATCCTTTCCTACACAAGCTGTGAGTGCATTTCTGGGCTCTCATTCATTTTAACAATGGCACAGTATTGTACTATCTGGATGCACTACTACTAATTTAGCCAATTACCTACTTACTAACCTTCAAGATATTTCTAGCTTTTGGCTCCTCTCAACAATGAAAACAAAGTTTCGGAAATTATAAAGAGCTACACAAAAGAAAATATAATTTTCTGGAATTATTGTTGCTGACTGATAAATAAAGGTTTAGTCTAGGGTGTGAGTTTCAGTCACCTGAATGAATAGAGTAGCTTTAAGGATAACCTGATTTCAATGTAAGTGAGCAAACAGAAGACATTTATAGAAAAGAAAAAAGTTGTAAAGGACTTTTCTCATCTCATAGAAGTCCTATGGTGTTTGCTTTCAGTAGTTAATAGGAAAGTAATCAAAGTAAACCAAAAACTACATGATTTCTAGAAAAGCATACAATAACATTACACAATAGCAAAATATAACTCTAGAGTTTTGATAACTTTTTTCTATCATCTAGAGTCTAGGATTCCTATTTTACAATCAGAGTAACTTCATCAGGCTTTCACCATAAATGCAAATACTGAATTTTTATGTTAATGATAAAAATAAATGTTGAAATTAGAGACACATACACTCTCCTCTAACCTACAAGTCATAAACATAATATTCCAATTTTGTAAAATAAAACCTCAATTACTTTAAATGCACTGGCTTAGTTTCCCATTTAATTTTTTTAAGCTTGTATTTAAATTCCAGTTAGTTAATATACAGTGTAATATTAGTTTCAGATGTACAATTTAGTGATTCAATACTTCCATATAACATATTTTTAAAATTTATTAATATCTAAGATGAGGTACAATCCTACAAGAGTAAACCTACTTTGTACAATGAGACAGCTAAAGGTAAAAAGAAAGAAGTCCTGGTCCATAAGATGTTTACCATTAAACTGAGAGGAAAAAAAAACAGAGTATACTTTAAGGCTTTTGTCAAATAATAAGTTTAACCTTATATGTGCCTCACTTAAAACAATAACAGAAACAAATAATTTCCACTAGTTAATGGTTTTAAGCACTTAGGTCTTTAAAATAAGAAAACGGGGCAACTGGGTGGCTCAGTCGGTTAGGCATCTGTCTTCCTCAGGTCATGATCTCAGGACCCTAGAATCTAGCTCACATCAGCTCCCTGCTCACCAGGGAGCCTGCTTCTCCCACTGCCTTCTGTCCCTCCCCCCTGCTCACAGGTGCATGTACTCTCTCTCACCCTATCAAATAAAATCTTTAATTAAAAAAAAATAAGAAGAAGAGGGGCACCTGGGTGGCTCAGTTGGTTAAAGCCTCTGCCTTCAGCTTGGGTCATGATCTCAGGGTCCTGGGATCTAGCCCTACATCGGGCTCTCTGCTCAGCAGGGAGCCTGCTTCCCCCTCTCTCTCTCTCTCTGCCTGCCTCTCTGCCTACTTGTGATCTCTGTCTGTTGAATAAATAAAAAAAAATCTTTTAAAAAAAATAAGAAGAAAATAATTCACATATTTTCATTCATTCTTCTGTAAACTGCTTTAAACATTTAATTTAACATTTAACTTAATGAGCTACATTTAATTTAATGAACATTAAAAAACATTTCAAAAGAAACCTTGCTATGCAATAAATTAGAGCAACACATATTCTCAAAATGTCATCAAAATTTTGATGACAAGAGAAAAACTTTATAATCACATCTCAAGGAAATAATTTGGATTTCAGGGGCACCTGGGTGGCTCAGTGGGTTAAAGCCTCTGCCTTCAGCTCAGGTCATGATCTCAGGATCTTAGGATCGTGGGATTGAGCCCCACAGCGGGCTCTCTGCTCATCGGGGAGCCTGCTTTCCTTCCTCTCTCTGCCTGCCTCTCTGCCTACTTGTGATCTCTGTCTGTCAAATATATAAATAAAATCCTTTAAAAAATTTTTGGATTTTAACAAATTTCAATGAAAATAAGACTTCTCCTTCTTAGATTATTCAAAGAATATACCCAATTTTTTCTCGATATACCACTTTTCTAAATACATTAACTGGTACTAGTTCCCATATACTAGAAAATATTTATACAATACCAAGAGATGAAGGTAGAACAAGATAGAAGGGAAAGAGACAAAAAATTTGAATGCTATTCATATACCAACAACTGAAATTAATTCATTGAATTCTCTGAAACAGTAAAAATTTAGACCTTAACATTTTGTGCTTTTTTTTTTTTTTTTTTTTGCATCTGGGTTGGCTTGTTAAAAAGTACAAATCTGAAGCATTTTTAAGGCAGCATCATGAAGGCTAAAGTCCTTTTATCTAAGCAATGTATTTTTATTCTCCTTTATTCAAATGGCTTATAAAACTCTAAGATGGAAAGCAAAGCAAATTAACAAAAAAACACAGCTAACATGGCATACTATAAAAGCCAATATAAAAAACAGGGCAAGAATGTCAGCAGTAAGCATAAAAATCAAATTGTGTTTAAAAAGATAAAGAAAAATTTTCAAATGGATATAAGTATCATATATGTGTAGTAAGTATGTTTTCATAAGCCTTAATTATAATTTTCTTTTAACTTTTCAGGTCCCTTCATGAGACTTTTAAAATTAGGTCCCTCTTACTTAGGCACTAAGTACATGTTCTAGTAACCCATACCACTACTTAGCATCATTTAACCAATTTTCTTATCCAGCTCAAGAAAGAAAAGTTTAATTTCAGCACCTCTTTATATATGTTGAAGTTAGGGGCGCCTGGGTGGCTCAGTAGGTTAAAGCCTCTGCCTTCGGCTCAGGTCATGATCTCGGGGTCCTGGGATCAAGCCCCCCATTGGGCTCTCTGCTCAGCGGGGAGCCTGCTTCTCTCTCTCTCTCCCTCTGCCTGCCGCTCTGCCTACTTGTGATTTCTGTCAAATAAATAAATAAAATCTTTTTTAAAAAAAGATTTATATGTTGAAGTTAATATACAACTCTGTGTTACTATTTCAGAGTTCTGTACATGCTTTTTTTTAAAAAACTGAGATATAACTGACATTGTATTAGTTTCAAGTGTACAAAATATGATTCAGTAATTGTAATTTCATTACTTCCTAAATATTATTTGTCTGCAGTATGAAGCCCTGGAAATTAAAGAAATAGAAGACACAATCCTGTCTTTAAGAAGTTTACAATTCAGGGGCGCCTGGGTGGCTCAGTGGGTTAAGCCTCTGCCTTAGGCTCAGGTCATGATCCCAGCGTCCCGGGATCAAGTCCCACATCAGGCTCTCTGCTTGACGGGGGACCTGCTTCTTCCTCTCTCTCTCTCTGCCTGCTTCTCTGACTACTTGAGATCTCTGTCTGTCAAATAAATAAATTAAAAAAAAAAAAAAAGAAGAAGAAGAAGTTTACAATTCATTATCATTCTGTAGGTCTCAGGGAAAAAAAAGACAATCCTACAAAAGAAAAAAAATCCCAGAACTGGCATCCAAAAAGATCTTGCATTCTATCCACTATCTGTCTTCTCCTATGCTAAGTATCCTTGAACAAGTCAGATCATTTTTCAGCCTCAGTGTCATCTGTAAAATGAAAGGGCAGATCTAAGTGACCTTTAAGGTCTTTTTTGGCAAGAAATTTTATTATTTTAATCTAATACATAATTTACAATATGTATAATAACTATTCTGCTTATGGTAATTAGAAGTCAGTGATAAACAGGCAACATAAAGAACCATAACTGCAATTTATTATATAAGCAATATTTAAATTCTTTTATGTTATTTTCCACTAGTATCTATAAACACTTTTAGAGCCTTCTGTTTTTTTCCAATACTAGCATGGACACACTTTAAAAAGACAAAGATTCTCCATCATACATCCCAATAGCAGAACGTCCCTTATACCTCCCCAGTAAACTTCAGGAAATAAAGACTCTCCAAGACTTATACAACTGCATCTCTCAAACTATAGTCTATAAATATGTTCAATGGTCTATAAATTCTGAGAATTTTTAACTTTTATGTTTTCATTTCAGTGATGACCTGAAAATATTAGTATAGATGCTTTATAATTGATAACTGCCACATGATGTCAGTGTCTGTTTTCAATCAAGTGATGCCAAGTAGTATCATTTTAATTGTCAGGGACTAATGAGAAAAGAGCAATGGCAGACTTTAAATGTATATGCATTCACACCAGGTGAGAGCCAAATTATGTCACCCTTTCCAAACAGAAAAACGTTCTGTGGTAGCTCAAATAGAGAAGTGGAAAAGTTGAGTCATCACATGAACTACACTAGAATATATACATATATATTCCAAAAGAACCTGTCCCATAAGTCAACTTAGTTCTATCACAAGCAATAATTTGAGTTAGCAAATTATCATCTATAAGAGTAATTAATTTGAATAGTATCATGGTGTTTGTAAATGCAACCCACTTTAATGGTTTCCTAGTGTGATCTGATATGAAAAGTTATTAGCTTGCTTTATAATTCTATTTTTGTGATATTAAAATAAAACTGAAGTCAATAATGGAGGTTCGTGAGACTATTACTTGCATTTAAAATTGGGTCAACACCTTAAACTATTTAGAGGAAACACTGCTTTTATGAATAGACTGCTCTATTTCCTTCCTCCTAACTCCATAAACTTCTGGACTTGTGGTAGCACCAGCCCTGGGTGCTTAGCCTAGGGAGGAGGGCCCAGATCAGGGGTTGACAAACTATGACCCATGGATCAAATATGGCCTTCCATCTGTTTTTGATATCAAAGTTTTATTGAACCTCAACCATACCCATTTGTTTGCAGATGGTTTATGGCGATTTTCAAGCTATAATGGGAGAGCTGAGTAGTTGCCACAGAGACAGCACAGCCCACAAAGCCTAAAATATTACTATCAGGCCCTTTGCAGAAAAAATATGCTGACCAGTGGCCAGCTAACAGGGCAAAATGAGAATGCGCCCACTGGTGTTTGAAAGTCTTGGAGCAAGCAAATGGGAAACAAAGTATTACTGTCTCTGGAAGAGAGACAGTAAGATTCTCTCAGCTGTAAAATGAAGGTGTTAAATATTAAGTTATAAGCTTACAGCATTTTTCAACTAATCATTTGTTAAGCTATATGTGAGGCTCTGTGCTAAGTATTTAATTTCAACAACAAGTTTCTACCATCAAGGGAAACTTTTTTTTAAGTATCATCCTCTAAGTTTTTGAGTCTTTTTTAAGTTTGTTTATTTAAATGATCTCTATCCTCAACATGGGGCCCACACTCACAACCCTGAGAGCAAGAGTTTCATGCTCCTCTGACTGAGCCAGCCAAGTGCCCCATACTCTAACTTTTCTAAGGATCTACTGAAGACTATCACTATACCACTGTTTTAAAGTTGGGCAAGTCCCACTTTATACACTAGGAAACTGAAAGACGTAAAAGTTAAGTTACAGTTATACAGGTAGTAAATGGAGGAGTCTAAACTCTAATCTGATCCATTTAACTCCAAACACTAAAAACTACTTACTGTAAACTACAATTCTTTGAATATTGTAAAAGTTTGTGAGAAGAAAAATTCTCACCCAAAACCCTCTAGCAAGTAATAACTGTCTTGGAGGTAAATTTTGGCATAATTTGATTTTTCAGAGACAGCCTCCACAGACATTAAAAAAAAAAAAGGCACTAAAAACTCTGTGTGTGTGTGTGTGTGTGTGTGTGTGTGTGTGTGTGTCCCCTCTACTTCTTACCTGAAATTCTGTGAACCAGAGCAGTGGCTGCCACTACTGACCATGCATCAAAACAAAATTTACCCCTCATGTGTCTTTATTAAGGCATATAGAACTCTACTGTCCTAATGCTTTATATACATTTTAAAACATATATAAAATATAAGTTTTAGAGATTAAAAAGTAAATATGGATGTTTCCAGTGTTTTATTCCAATACCCCAATGTATCATCTTAAGTCCACCATATGAAAACACCGCTTTGGATATCGGTGAGGAAGATAGTGCTTTCCTTCAGCAAGTAGAGATAAGACTTGCAATGCAGGGACGCCGGGTGGCTCAGTTGTTTAAGCAGCTGCCTTCGGCTCGGGTCATGATCCCAGCGTCCTGGGATCGAGTCCCACATCGGGCTCCTTGCTTGGCAGGGAGCCTGCTTCTCCCTCTGCCTCTGCCTGCCACTCTGTCTGCCTGTGCTCGCTCTCTCTCTCTAACAAATAAATAAATAAAAATCTAAAAAAAAAAAAAAGACTTGCAATGCAAATGAACCAGAGACCTAAGATGAAATAAATGAATATAAATTTGCTGAAATGGTCTTAATGACCTGTTTCTTGTTAGAGGAAAAGGGCTAGAATATAGGACTGCACTAGTGTGGTGGTTGTTGGAATTTGCAGCAGTGTAATTGGCAGCAAAAATCCAACTTGGTGTTTCCATCAGACTTGTCCCTTCTGCATATTCTCTGAGCAATTGTTTATGTCTCTTAGAACAGTATCAATAAATTAGATACACCAGGCTATGGACACTATGTGCTTTTTTATTTTTTTTTAAGATTTTATTTATTTATTAGTCAGAGAGAGAGGGAGAGAGAGAGAGCACAGGCAGACAGAGAGGCAGGCAGAGGGAGAAGCAGGCTCCCTGCTGAGCAAGGAGCCCAATGTGGGACTCCATCCCAGGACGCTGGGATCATGACCTGAGCCGAAGGCAGCCGCTTAACCAACTGAGCCACCCAGGCGTCTCACTATGTGCTTTTTTAATACTGGGTTTCCTAGGTTGGCCATATTATGAAATAAATGCTTCCTAATTTGAATACAATTAGCATAGTACAAGTTTACCCCTTTTCTTTTTTTTTTTTTAATTTTATTTATTTATTTGACAGAGATCACAAGTAGGCAGAGAGGCAGGCAGAGAGAGAGAGAGAGGAGGAAGCAGGCTCCCTGCTGAGCAGAGAGCCTGATGTGGGACTCGATCCCAGGACCCTGGAATCATGACCTGAGCCGAAGGCAGAGGCTTTAACCCACTGAGCCACCCAGGCGCCCCAACCCTTTTCAAGGTTCCAAGACCACCCACATTGAAGCAAATAGTCTTCTTATGTAGACAATGAAATAAATGGATCTAGTCAAATACATCTAACATGTGCACAGGATTAAGGCATCCCAGTAATAGCAAGGGGATGAATGTGAGTGTTATTCTCTATTACCTAAACTTTTAGAGGAATCATGAAGTCTATGAAGTGCCAAGATATTAAATAATTATGGAAACATTTCAGTTAAGTAGTAAAAATAGTCCATGTGTCTATTGAAAACTTGTATCTGCTACCATTTTGTTTTAAGACAGGAACATGGGGGTCGTTAATGTGCTGGCAGTATTCACAAACTGTCCAAATGTGATTAACTTTATAGACAAATAGTTAAAAAAAAAAAAGGAGACATGTTTCAGAAAGAAGAGTTAGCAAGAGGCTAAGGATCAGTTGGATTATGTTTCTTACCTATAAGTCCTATAACTGGAAAAAAACCTACGAAATTTATTTTGAGGCTAGTATAATAAAACATGAAATAAAACTTCAACAACTTGATACTGTCCCTTAAATTCTGAAGACAACAATTAAAGACAATTCTTTAAAAAGAAGGCTGTTAGACCAAAGCTTGAACTGCAGAAATAAACTTAAAATTAATTAATTAAAAATAAATAAATGAAATAAACTTTTAAAAAGTGATTAAACACACTTAGTAATTAATTCTCTTTTCCTTGAGGTAACAGAAACTTAACATCAGAGAAGCAAGTTCTGAATCATAAGAGATCCTCTAGCATAAGTGCTTCATTTGCTTTTTGTTTTTGTTTCTCGAGGAAAAATTAACATGTAACTTTAAAAACACGCCTAACATGTAACTTTAAAAACACGCCGTTTGGGTGTACAGTTCTGAATTTCAATGAACTTACACTCGTGTAGCCACATCACAATCAAGATATTGACCATTCCCATCACGCCAAAAAGTTTCCTCATACCCACTTAAAATCAATCTCACCTTCCCATCTTGAGCTCCTGAAACCACAAACCTGATTCTTACTTCCACAGTTTTGCCCTTTGCAGAATGTCATAAAACAAATCACATAAAATGTAACCATTTGAGTCTGACTTCTTTAATACAGTGCTTTTGAGACTCATCTCCTTTGTTTATATTAGCAGTTTCTTCATTTTTATTGCTGAGTGGTATTCTGCTATATGAATATTCCATTACTTGAATATGAATTTATCCATTCACCAGCTGATAAATACTCATGTTGTTTGTGGTGTTTGCTTATAGTGAATAAAAGTACTAAAAACGTTTTCAAGAAGATTTTTGCAGGAATATAATAGCTTTGCGTTAAAAAAAAAAAAAAAAAGAATACCTAGGGAAAAGACTGCTGGGTCCCATAATTAAAATGTTTAACTTTAAAAAAAACTGCCAAAGTGTCTTCCAGACTGGCTACACCACTTAGCACTTCCATCAGCATGGATGAGAGTCGGAGATGCTCCCCACCCTCGTCAGCATCTGGCAAAGTAAGGGTTTTGGATTTGGTTTTTGAACCATTCTAATAGGTGTGTAGCAGTATTTCATTACGATTTTAATTTGCATTTCCCTAACAACTAATGATTGAGCATCTTTTCATGTGCTTATTTGCCATTTGTATATCTTCTTTGAAGTGTTTATTCACATCTTTTGCCCAGGGGGTATAGCTCAGTGGTTGAGCATTTGACTGCTCATCTTTTGCCCATTTAAAAAATTACACTGTTATTGAGTTTTCATAGTTCTTTATATTTCTAGTTACCAGTCCTTTAACATATAACTTATACAAATATGAACTGCTAATCTGTGGCTTGTCTCTTCATTTTCTTAAGAATATCTGCAGAAGGGGGCACCTGGGTGGCTCAGTGGGTTAAAGCCTCTGCCTTGGGCTCAGGTCTCAGGATCCCAGGGATCTGGGATCAAGCCCCACATCAGGCTCTCTGCTCAGCAGGGAGCCTGCTTCTTCCTCTCTCTCTCTCTCTCTCTCTCTCTCTCTGCCTGCCTCTCTGCCTACTTGTGATCTGTGTGCCAAATTTAAAAAAAAAAAGGGGGGGCGGAATATCTGCAGAGGGTAGAAGTGTTCATATATTTTACAGTTCATGTTTTTTTATCACTAGGAAATCTTTGCCTTGTTCAAAGTGACAAAGATTTTTTCCTGTGTTTTCTTCTAGAAGTTTTACAGTTCTAGGTTTTATGTTACAGTGGATGATCCATTTGGAATTAAGTTTATGTAATGGTGTGAAGAACTGGTCAAGGTTTGTTTTTTTACAAACAGATATCCAATTGTTCTAGCACCATTTGAACTATCCCTTTTCCATTAAATTACCTTACCTTCTTTGTTCAAAATTAGCTGACCATAATCTATTTATTTTCTGGACTCTCTATTCTGTTCCACTGATCTAGGAATCTATCTATATCTATATCTATATCACCAATATAACACTGTCTTATTTACTGTGGCTTTATAAAAAGTCTTGAATTCAGAGAGTGGAAGTCCTCTATATTCCTCTTTTTGTAAATTGTTTTTGTAAATTCTCAATCTTCTGCTCTTCCACATAAATTTCACAGTCGCCTTGTTGATTTCTACCAAAAAGCCTACTGGGATTTTCATTGGGATGTGTGTTAAATACATAGATTCATTTGGAAAGAAATGACATCTTGACAGTATTGAGTCTTCAATCCATAAGCATGATATGTTCGTTTATCTAGTTCTTCTTTTATTTCTCTCATCAATGTTCTGTAGTTTTCAGCATTAAAATATTACATATATTTTGTCATATTTATCACTAAGTATTTCGTGTTCTTGGTGCTCTTATAAAAGGTACAGGTTTTCAATTTCCATTTCCAATTGTTCATTACTAGCATATAGAAAAACAAGTGATTTCTGTATAACCCATATCCCACAAAATCACTTGCTAGATCTAGTAGCTTTCTTCTTTTGTGTGGAATCTTTGGGTTTTCTACTGAAATTATATGATCTATGAATAAGATAGTCTTATTTCTTCATTCCTAACCTGAATGTACTTAAATTATTTTTCTTGCCATATTGTACTAGCTAGGATCTATAGTACACTGCTGATTAGAAATGGTTAAGAGTGGGCTATCTTATCCTTGCTCCCAATCTTAGGAAGAAAGATTGTATTTAAGTACTAAGTATAAGTTAAGTATGATGTTAGCTGACGGTTTTTGGAAATGCCCTTTATCAAGCTGAGAAAGTTCCCTTCTACTCTTGCTTTGTTGAGAGTTTTCATCATGAACAGGTGATGAATTTTGTTGACTGAGTTTCTTTCCTGCATCTGCTGAGATGATTTTTTTATTAATATGTTGATGTGATGGATTTTATATTTTAATGTTGCATTCAAAATTTACCTTGCATTCCTGAAATAAGCTCCACTCAGTCCCTTCTTATTTATTGCTGGATTTAACTTACTAATATTTTGTTAAGGATGTCTGTGTTCATGTTTATAATGGACACTGGTCTGTAGTTTTCTTGTAAGTTTTCTGGAAGACATATATGGAATTGATATTTCTCCTTTAAATGTTTGATAGATATTACCAGTAAAACCATTTGGACCTAGAGTTTTCTTTGTGAGATTTGTAACTACAAATTCAATTTTTTAACAGATATAGGATGATTTACGTTATCTATTTTTCTCAGTAAGTAGTCTATGTCTTTCAAAGTATTTGTTCATTTCATCTCAGCTATCAAACTTAATGGAGTAAAGCTATTTATAACATTCTCTTATTATCGTCTACAGGATCTATAATGCCCCCTCTTTCATTCCTGATATTACTAATTTGTTTTTTTCTTTTTCTCCTGGTCAGTTTGAGTAAAGTTTTATTAATTTTATTGGTCCTCTCAAAGAACTAGCATTTTATTTCACTGATTTTTTCCTCCATTGTTTTTGTTTTCAATTACACTGATTTCTGCTCTTTACGATTTCCTTCCTTCTGTTTATGTTGGGTTTAATTTGTTCTTCTTTTTCTAGTTCTTACAAGCTTACATCATTGATTTGTAATCTTTCTTTCTCATATAAGCATTTAACTGTATAAATTTCCCTGTAAGCAATGACTTAGCCACATTTCACAAATTTTGATAAGTTGAATTTTCATTTTGATTTACTTGAAAATATTTTCTAAGTTCTCTTGTGATTTATTCTTCAACACATAGGTTATTTAGAAGTGTTTTTGCTAAATTACCAAATATTTGGGGATTTTTCCAGACATGTATTAGTGATTTCTAATTTAATTCTTTTCGTGGGTCAGAAAACATACACTGTATCATTCCAACCTTTTAAATCTGTTGAGTTTTATTTTATGGCCCAGAACACTGTCCATCTTGATGAATATCTCATGTGTACTTCAAAGAAATGCATTTTCTATAAGCAGTGAGTGGAACGTTTTGTAAATGTCAGTTAGATCAAGTTGGTTATGTTTTTCAGGTCTTCTGACTTTCTGGATTGAATTTGCTAATATTTTGTCTATTTTATCAATCACAAAAAGAGAAGATTGAAATCTTCATGCATACATGCTTGCATAAAAACATTTACAAGCAAATGCAATGTGACAATCAAAATTAAGTATTTTTTTTAAGATTTTATATATTTATTTGACAGACGGAGATCACAAGCAGGCAGAGAGACAGGCAGAGAGAGAGGAGGAAACAGGCTCTCCACTGAGCAGAGAGCCAAATGCGGGGCTTGATCCCAGGACCCTGAGATCATGACCTGAGCCAAAGGCAGAGGCTTTAAGCCACTGAGCCCACCCAGGTGCCCCTAAAATTAAGTATTTTTAATAAATAAATAATTTTTAATAAAAAATTAAGTACTTTTAAGCTTTTCCCCCACTTATTTAAAGTACTGCATGTTCACTGAAAAGAAATTTTAAAATTCAACTAAGTATTCATCCTATCACCTAAGGTGATTTTACTCATTAGTCTTATTTGAATGAAATGATATCCAGAGTATCAAAGTACCAGGCATGGTCCTGGCCCAGTCTACCGTCTCAGATTCACACCCAGAGGGCAGACTGGAATGCTTGGCTTCCTGCCCACTCCTCAGAGGCCATCAGACATTCATCTACCATAGTTCTACTAAACTGAAGTAGAATCTTTTCTACTTCCTGGCTTTCTGATACTATATGGATCTCTAAAGACGTTCCCAAGCTTAAGAATCTTAAGAATTCTTTTCCTTCTTATAAGATGCCAGTGTAATCTGAGTACAGCTCCTACATGATAGAACATTCTGCTATCTACAAATGTAGTGATCCGAAGGGGCACGTGCACCTGAATGTTTATAGTAGCAATGTCCACAATAGCCAAACTATGGAAAGAACCTAGATGTCCAACAACAGATGAATGGATAAAGAAGATGTGGTATATATATATAGTGGAATGCTATGCAGCTATCAAAAAAAAAAAAGGAAATCTTGTTATTTGCGACAACGTGGATGGAACTAGAGGGTACTGTGCTTAGCGAAATAAGTCAATCAGAGAAAGACAACTATCATATGATCTCCCTGATATGAGGAAGTGGAGATGCAACATGGGGGGTTTGGGGGGTAAGAAAAGAATAAATGAAACAAGATGGGATCAGGAGGGAGACAAACCATAAGAGACTCTTAATCTCACAAAACAAACTGAGGGTTGCCGGGGGGGAGGGGGGTAGGGAGAGGGTGGTGGGGTTATGGACATTGGGGAGGGTATGTGCTATGGTAAGTGCTGTGATGTGTGTAAACCTAGAGATTCACAGACCTGCACCCCTGGGGATAATAATACATTATATGTTAATAATAAAAAAATAAAATAAAAAATTTAAAAAAGAACATTCTGCTATCTAATACTGTATTTTATTACTATTAGAAATAAGAAACAATGGGGCGCCTGGGTGGCTCAGTGGGTTAGAGCCTCTGCCTTTGGCTCAGGTCATGATCCCAGGGTCCTGGGATCGAGCCCCGCATAGGGCTCTCTGCTTGGCAGGGAGCCTGCTTCCCCTTCTTTCTGTCTCTGCCTGCCTCTCTGCCTACTTATATCTCTGTCTGTTAAATAAATAAAATCTTTAAAAAAAAAAAGAAATAATAAACAATATTAAAGATAGGATCAAAATAAGGCTAAGAGATATTAAAAACTTAAGTACATTACCAATACATAGAAGATTAACTCAACTCCAAAGAGAAAAGCAGTATCTGCAATTCATACATTTGAAAATATTTATTGAATGCCTAATGTGTGTTAAGCACTGTTTCTGCTGCTGAGAATAAAGTAGTGAAGAAAATAGATAGTCCCCATGACCACTCTATGGGGTGGAGGAGACACACACACAATCAACATAAATATATAACATGCTAAAAGGTAAAAAGTGTAATGAAGAAAAAAAGCATACAGGGAGATGGGGAGGCAGTGGGTTAAAGCCTCTGCCTTCGGCTCAGGTCATGATCCCAGGGTCCTGAGATCACCAGAGAGCCTGCCCCCCACCTCTCTGCCTGCCTCTCAATCAAATAAATAAAATCTTTATTTTTTTTATATTTTTTTAAAGATTTTATTTATTTATTTGACAGAGAGAGAGAGAGAGAGATCACAAGTAAGCAGAGAGGCAGGCAGAGAGAGAGGGGGAAGCAGGCTCCCTGCTGAGCAGAGAGCCTGATGTAGGGCTCGATCTCAGGACCCTGAGATCATGACCTGAGCCGAAGGCAGAGGATTAACCCACTGAGCCACCCAGGTGCCCCTAAATAAAATCTTAAAAAAAAAAAAAAATACTTAAATGGTCAGGAAAGTCCTCACTAATAAGAAGACAGGAAAGAAGAAATCATATGGATATTTAGAGGGGAAATATTCCAGACTGAGGAATAACACTTTTTGAGGTGGGAATGTTTGTTGGAATGTTTGAGGAACTATAAAGAGGCACATGGTGTGCGATTTTGAAAGGGATAATAAATTACATAATGACATATTGTTTTCAGCTAGTTAGTCCATGTGGAGTCGCCTATTCAAAGCACAGCTTAAAAACTTAAAAGTTCATGATTTTTTATTTAAATGTGGTAATTAGGGTAGGAAAATTAAGTATTTTTCAAAATCCTTCTAAAACCAATGCTAACTTGTCACAAAAACCACTACCATCTTGTATTACATAAGTGCATATTATATCTGCATTTATCTCTAAAGAGAAAAACAAGGCAAAGACAGAGAGATATGGAAATAAGTACCTATTCTTTCAGAGGGCACTAATAAAAACAAAGAAAAGCAGAGCCCTTCTCTCATTTAGGAAGATAAATTACCTCAGAAAAAAATCTGAAAAACATTAGCCTACAATTACTATTTAAAAGCAAACAAATACAACTTTTAAAAAATGAATTTTGGGTGGGGGGAAGAGGGGTTGGGTGAGGGTGGTGGGGTTACATCATATGTTTAAATAAAGCTTAAATAAAGTAAAAAAAAATGAATTTTCATATTTTACATAGGATTAAATCAAGCAACCAGCAGGAATTAATAAAATAAGTATACATACTTAACTTTTCCATTCAATCAAGTAGCCCGACAAAATATTTTTCAAATTCCCTTGGCCAGGGAAAACATGGATTTGGATTTATCATTTTAACCAACTACAATAAAATTTAAAAGATGAGCGTCATCCGGGATAAACTTTACAGCCCTTGACTTCACCAGGAATTACATCATATAATCCAAAATATGAATTAAAAAGCCATTAAGAAATGTAGAACTTTTTTTTTTCAAAGATTTTATTTATTTATTTGACAGACAGAGATCACAAGCAGGCAGAGAGGCAGGCAGAGAGAGAGAGAGGAGGAAGCAGGCTCCTTGCTGAGCAGAGAGCTCGATGTGGGGCTCAATCCCAGGACCCTGGGATCATGACCTGAGCCAAAGGCAGAGGCTTTAACCCACTGAGCCACCCAGGTGCCCCAAGAAATGTAGAACTTTTTATATGCCACATTTTCTTCCTTGACTTCTTGCTTGGGTTTATAAATCAGAAAGGCTGTGTGGTAGTTTACCATCTTGGTATATATTACAAAGATTCAAGCTTTTCATTTTCCAAAACACGAATCTAAAAATTATAAAATCATAACTAAATCTTATCTCAGTTTAAGGAATTTTCTTATCTTCTGTTGAGATGATGTCTGGCTGAAATTGAAAAGCCTGACAAATGCAAAATGCTGTTGAGGCTGCAGGATAAGCAGAACTCTCCTACGCACTGCTACTGGGAAAGCCATCAGTCCGCACTTAGACCGTGTAGCTTACCCATCGCAAACCTTTGCAAGATACCCGCATCTTCAAATTTACTCATCACAGGCCCCACTATGGAAAGTGGGGTCAACAGTCATCGTCCAAGATCTCCTTACTGACACTTTCATTACTATCACTCCCAATATAACATGTGATAGTCAGCTCTGGCCATTTGGAGCAAAACAAATCCTACAGAGTGAGTACAAGACAGCACCGACCATAATAACATAATATCTAAATCTAAAATATTTATAAAACTGACAATGCCATAAAAGAAACTAAAGAAATAGACCTAGGCAATTTCATGTAGTTTTAGTAGTTAATATTTACCTCAGTGTGACAAAAGTAATTCAAAATATACACAGAAAGTCAGCACTGAGATGGAGAAACGGACTGACTATATGGGAACTTTTACAAACAACATTTAATTCTGCTTCAGACTCCAACTGTGAAAAAGATAATCTCAACAGATGAACAAACTTAAGAAGATGGTGATGTTTACTATAGAAATTAGACCATGCTACCTTTAACACATCATCTGTTTTACATTTTCTTCTATTTATATTAGCTGATATTATAAGTCAGTGAACTTAACATAAAAGAAAAAGGAAAAAAGAGAGAAAAAGAAAAAAACTTACCGGGATTGAAAATTCCTCAGCCAAATACTTCAAGGAGGCCGCTTCTCTTGCCAAGAACTTGTTTCTTTCTCTCATGTTGCCCTGAAGTTGTGTATCAAACTCCTTTCTTACCACAGAAGCAACAGAGTCAATAATTATAAGTTTAACTCCCTTTGAAATAATTTCTTCTTCTAAAGATTCAATCCTGTAAAAGCAGAATTTGCAAAACAGTAGATAAATTTAAGATTTAATATAAAATAGGGTATTGCAAAGATTAACCAACTTAAAAACAATGATAACAAATTGTTCTTCCCTAAATCACAGTAATGATTGTTAGTATTCAATAATCATAACTTATGTCCTGCCCTTCCATACATATAGCACTCTTTTGAAAATGCACCAAAATGTTTTCATTTAATTTCATTCTCTGGTTCTCCTATGATACTATTAATTTTAAGATAAAACTGCTTATTGTAGTTTTATCCTAAAATGGTCCAAACTCCAAAATGGTCCCCATTTACTCCCACCTTGTTACTGACAGCCTTGTGCGGTCCTTTTCCACATTTACCAGCGTTGGTCTATATGACCAACAGCATATGACAAAATGATGGTATGTCACTTCTAAGAGTAAGTTATAAAAGACTACACCTGCCATCTTGGGCTCTCTCTCATTTGCCTCTCTCTCAGATCACTCTGCCTGGGGGACACAAGTTGCCATGCTATTAACAGCCTTATGCAGAGGCCCACATGGTGACGAACAGAGGACTCTGGCCAACAGCCAAGGAAGGGAGGCCTTCCAGCCAACTACACAAGTGACCCTGGAATTCTCCAAGATTCTCCAGCCCCATTTGGGCCTTGAGATGACCACAGCCCTGGTCAACAGCTTGACTGCAACCTCTTCTGCAACCCCAAGCCAGAAACACTCAACTGAACCACTCCCAGACACCTAAGCCTCTGCTACTACGTGATGTAATACACGTTTGCTGTTTTAAGCTGCTGAATTTGGGGGGTAACCTGTTAATGGAAAATAGATAATAATACACCCCTTAAATAATTCAATCTAGGGGTGCCTGGGTGGCTCAGTTGGTTAAGCGACTGCCTTTGGCTCAGGTCATAATCCTGGAGTCCCAGGATCAAGTCCTGCCTTGGGCTCCCTGCTTGGTGGGGAGTCTGCTTCTCCCTCTGACCCTCCCCCTTCTCATGCTCTTTTTTTCTCTCTCTCAAATAAATAAATAAAATCTTTAAAAAGAATAATTAAGGGATGCCTGGGTGGCTCAGTTGGTTAAGTAGCTGCCTTCAGCTCAGGTCATGATCCCAGCGTCCTGGGATGGAGTCCCACATCGGGCTCCTTGCTCGGCAGGGGGCCTGCTTCTCCCTCTACCTCTGCCTGCCACTCTGTCTGCCTGTGCTTGCTCTCGCTCTCTCTCTCTCTCTCTCTCTGACAAATAAATAATAATAATAATAATAATTAAATATAAAACATTTCACTCATTCAGTATGCTTTCATTTTTAAAGAAATATTTCATCCAATAGGCTGTAGCAAATAAAGAACTCTGAAATAATTATTTCCCATAACCCTAATACATACGTAGAGACTTTTTTCACTCAGCTGAAAACATAAAAAACACAAAATAAATCTTCAAAGTATTACTAAAATACCAAAATTTAAAGCAGCATACCTTTGTAGAACTTCAGCACAGCTGAGTTCCCGATAAAGATGAACCTTACTGCTTGTCAAAAGCAATTTTTCTTCAGTGTCAAAATATCTGGGAAAACGAGATTCTGCTATCTCAACCAGTCTGTATGGAAAAAAAATAACACAAGTGAAAATAACTACTGATATCTAAGGCCATAATGCTGAACTTCTAATGAATTTTACTTAGGAAACTCATAAGCTACAAGTAACACTGGAACAAAAATAGACCAGGTATAAGCAAAATAAACCTTCCTTTATAAGCACTAAAAGAGGTCAGCAGCCAGAGCATGAGACCAGCAAGGGCTTTCAGATCTCATCCAAGATTAAGTAAGCAACAATGTATCTGAGGGTTATCCTTCTAGGAATAGATATGTTTTTTAATAAATGATAATTTGACTAGCAGCTGTAAGATATGTTTAGTAAATAAGAAAGTTTATTTCATCATGAATGAAATATATTTGAACAAATATATAATACTATCATTCTAACAATCAAATATCAGTTAAGTCTCCATGTCTCAAAACAGAAAAACATGCTTTCTAAATTAAAATGTAATATATACAAAATAAATGCTATCTAACAACTTCTTGGTAAACAGGATATTATTTACTATTCATAGAATTGCTGCTACTCTTTTCCTCGATCTCCTATTGAGTTTGTAGGTATTCAGAATGGTTTGATAACTACCTAGCTGAATTCCTGGGACCAGATGATCTTTAGGTCCCTACTCCTCCACCATATGTTACCTTCCCCCTCCCCAGGGAATTATTTTCTAAACAAATAAATGTTGTCTAATATTTCCTTAATGGAGAAAAAAGGATTTTCTGAACTCAAAGCCAGATCTAATGCATGGGTAGGCCAAGTGACAAGACCAAACAGATCATCATTAATAGCTTAAGGCATGGAGCTCAGTACTAGAAACTTCAAATGTTTCTGGTTAAAAATATTAAAAAGTGTAAATCTTTGAGTATAACTGCCTCCTATTTAAAATGATACTTTATGAGCCTGATACTTAACCATCCAAGGATGACTGGGAGGAAAGACTATAAGCACAAAAATCACCCTATATTTTATGTTCCATTTAAAGATGCAAAAGTACAAAGAACAGTGTTTTCATTTCTAGATAGTTAATGAGTCCCAAGAAGGGGCTAAAAACTCTAAAGAGATAAACAAGATAAATTCCTCACATATATTATAATCAGAAATGAAAAAGAAAAATCTAAAATAAAGAGAGAAAACTGGTCAATAATATTTTTAAAATATATTTTGAACAATTTGGCGGGGGGCGGAAGGCATCAATAGGTTGAATAGGAAAAGGAAAAATTACCAAAAGATGGGTAAAGACTGAGAATAAAATGGATCAAGTGAGCATTCAGAGGAAGTGCATGAGAGAGAGACAAACAGAGTAGAATAAAGGAGGAAATGAGTTAAGCGATGAAAGCAGGAAAAAATGAGATGACACTGGCACAGGCAGGACAGGCACATTTTAAGGACTTGAGGAAAATGTGTAAATTTCTTGATTAGGGCAACTATTTGCTGAGTTTGGAGTCGGTCAGAGAAGTCAGCTAAAAGCTCTGATGCTTGGGACCCACTGATTTTTAATAAGATAGGTGTGGCAACATCTGCCAGAAACATGTAAGTTTTTCAAAATTGGATGCCCAGTTGATTAGGTACTGAGTACTTATCTCAATCAGTGAGTACCTAACTCATTGGCAACAACAACTGAACAAATGACAGGCAAATAATAATTTTCTGCCTTCAATACTAGGCTGGTGCCTTGAATGGTAAAAAGCTCTGGAACTTATTACTACTCTCTCATTCCATTAAGGCCCCTCAGAAGGAAGGCAGTCAACGTATGAACACAAAGTGACTTTATTCACAGTTGCCAGGCAAAATAACTGTATCATATGGTTATTTATATACCAGTATGCTTTCTATAATCAGTTTCTCCAAGTATTTTGTATTTTAGAAAAAAAATCTAAAAATATATATAAATCAAAAACCAAATACACATGTAGTATCTATATGACTCACACTAATTATAGCAAGTTCTTGTGACAATCTTCATCACAAAGATCTTTCCTGGCTAGAGTAACAACAGAAGAGATCCTTACTTTTACATAAAGTTTGAAAGCAATGCCATCTAGTGGACATCTTTTTCATAAAAAGTATTCTTTTCAAGTATGCACTTAAGATTTATTCATTCAAACATATTTAATTGAGGGACGCCTGGGTGGGTCAGTTGATTAGGCATCCAACTCTTGGTTTCGGCTCAGGTTATGAGCTCACAGTTATGGGATCAAGCCCCGCATCAGGCTCTGTGCTCAATGTGGAGTCTACTTCAGCTTCTTCCCACCCCCGCCACCACTAACTTTCTCTCTCTCAAATAAATATCTTTTCAAATACATATTTATTGAGGACCTACTACATGCCAGGCACCATTCTATGTGCTAAGGATTTGACAATGGACAGCAACAATAACAAAAAAAAACAAAAAACAAAAACTTCCCTCATGGAACTTACAGTCTACTGAGAGAGACAAACAAATATGTTTTATACATCAGGTACTAAGTGCTCTAAAGAAAAATGAACCAGAATGAGGAAACAGATTGTGAAAGATAGAAGCAAGTGCTGTTTTATATAAAGTGGTCTGGGAAAGCCTCTTCAATGAGGTGAATTTGAGCAATGGTTAAAAAGAGATGATCAGTGCCTGGGTGGCTCAGTAGGTTAAAGCCTCTGCCTTCGGCTCAGGTCATGATCCCAGGGTTCTGGGATCAAGTCCCGTGTCAGGCTCTCTGCTCGGGAGCCTACTTCCTCCTCTCTCTCTCTCTGCCTGCCTCTCTGCCTACTTGTAATCTCTGTCTGTCAAATAAATAGATAAAATCTTTTAAAAAATAAAATAAAATAAAAAATAAAAGAGATGAGAAAATGAAGCACTCGATATCCAGTGAAAGAGATAATAGGAAAAGAGAATTATATATAAGAAGTGCCTGGGGTGATCAAGGAATAACAAACAAGGAGGCTAATGTAGCTGGAACACAGAAAACAAGAAGGAGAATAAAAGGAAATAAGGTCAGGATGCCTGGGTGGCACAGTGGGTTAAGCCTCTGCCAGGGTCCTGGGATGAAGTCCCACATAGGACTCCCTGCTCAGCTGGGAGCCTGCTTCTTCCTCTACATTGCCCCTCCCCACCGCTTGTGCTTCTCTCTCAAATAAATAAAAATCTTTCTAAAAAAGTAATTAATTAAAAAGGAAATAACATCAGAGTGCTAGCCAGGGGCCAGGATCACATAAGATCCTTAGGACTGTGGTATTTTGTTTAGGTATTATTTAGTAAACTAAGAAACCTGGAAGCAGAACTGACATAATCTGACTTTTTTTTTTTTTTTTCCCAGAATCACTCTATCAGATGGAAAAGGGGACATGGGGCATGGGTGAAAACAAGACCAGCTAGTACAGTAGTCCAGATAAGAGATGATAGTGATGACCTGGGGAAGAGCTCAGCTGATTAGAAGGACCTGAACTCAATGTATAGTTCAAAAGCTGAAGGAATTTCTTGACTAATTGGATGAGCATATGGAGGAATGGAATTACCATTCATTGAAGTGGAGAAGACTGGATTCGTTCCAGGTTTTTGTTATTAGTTCCCCCTGTTACTTCACAGCTCTTGTATAAAAGGAAATTTAAATGCTTTACATTAGTGACCACATGACAACTTGAAACAAAACACATGCTTAATGTAAAAAAAAAAAAAAAGTTTTCCAAAATTCTAGTTGAAATATAGCATCATAAATGTGCTGAAATAGAAGTTTATGGTTTCTCAAAGCTTCTTATACATATGTAATATTTTCCTGTTCATTAATTCAGTATGTATTTGTTCAACAGTGTGATATAAATATAACAATGTGAATCTATTAGTCCTTTACAGATTCCAGATAATTCCAAACTTTTTTTTAAAGTACTTATGAATTCCATTTCTTAGAACCTCTTCAAGATCTTCCACTAATTCACCTAGATTCACAAATGATAAGGCAGCTAAAATTAGACTAAGGTGAAACCTACCCAGACTCATGAAACCATCTTAAAAAATGTTTCTCTCTTTCTCTCTAACTATTGTTTGCCCCCAGGTCAAAGATCCTGGATTCATGCCAACAAGCAAATAGGTAAATGGTCCTAAGACCACACTGGCAATCACCTTCCTAATAACCCAAAGTCATGGCTAGCCACTAACACTACATGCCTCCCTTCTGATGCACTGATTCAGAAAGAGCGACACTTT
Organism: Taxidea taxus jeffersonii; assembly: GCA_003697995.1. Classification (NCBI taxonomy): domain Eukaryota; kingdom Metazoa; phylum Chordata; class Mammalia; order Carnivora; family Mustelidae; genus Taxidea; species Taxidea taxus. Next base: position 25,392 of record RCUC01168057.1, read on the forward strand.
ATAAACAGTTGGCTAGGAATTGGAGGGCACTGGCTGTGGGGTACCTGGCACCTTGCAAGGTGACAGGCAGCTCCTCAGATCTAAGCTTGGTCACTGCTTCCACACAGAAAAATACAATATACACCTCTAATAGCTACAATTTTACATGTTTGTGATTATTTAATGTCTTCCTCCCCTGTTGAACTACATATTTCTTCCTAGCTTTCAGAGCTTTTCTGATTTCATGACAACTCAGGACTGTCCACTTCTACCTCCTAAATTCCCAATCCTTTATCCCACCTTCCCAGGCCCCCACCTTCCAGAGTCCAGGGCCCCATCTCTTGTTTCAATCCCTCAGTTTGCCTCACATACATACCCACTTGCAGTTCTAAGACCCAGCTTTATCTTCCTTTATCCATTTTTTTCTCCCAAAATTATATTTTGAAAACCTCTATTACTATTTACCATCCTTCTTTATTCTTAACCTCTAGTTCCATCTTTTCCTAATTACCTCCAACAGGGATAAGATAGTAGTCACTCAATTCACATATACTAGAATTCTCATGGTCGCCAAAATTTCTGTACAGGTCACTAGATTAATCTCTTTACCCATATTCTCAAGGTATATATAAGCACAGAGTGTCTAAGACCATATCAGATCTTAAGCATAAGTCCAACAGGTTAAACAAATAAATACAGACTCTTCTGACTCAATCAGAAAGGGAGACCCAGAACTCTTCTTGCTTGACATTCCCCTCTCCCCAAGGCAGTCCCTGAATACCTGAGGGTTAGTACCAGACTCTACTATTATGTAATTATTAATTAGCTTGGAGATACATTTTAGTCTAAGGTGAACAAGCATACTTAACATACTATTTTAGATTATCTTCTCAAAGATATGTAAAAATGCACTAGTGTATTGCTTTAAAAAACAAAACTAATTGGGGTGCCTGGATGGCACAGTTGGTTGAGTGACCAATTCTCAGTTTCTTCTAGCTTGGGTCATGATCTCAGGGTCATGAAATCGAGCCCCACCAAGACAGGCTCTGGAGCTGCGTCTGCTTGGGACTCTCTCTCCCTCTCCCTCTGTCCTTCCCCACTGTGCATGAACATGCTCTCTCTATACCCCTCTCTCTAAAATAAATAATCTTTAAAAGCATATATATATACTTCTAAAGTATATATATATATAAAATATATATATAAATATATAAATAACTTTATAAATATATAAATATATAACTTTATATATACAAAGTATATATATATATACAACTAATCTTTCCAAAGTGTTTTTAAATACATCACCTGCAAGGTTCTCTTTTTCTTTTAATGCATTTTTTTTAAAGATTTTATTTATTTATTTGTCAGAAAGAGTGAGCACAGGCAGACAGAGTGGTAGGCAGAGGCAGAGAGAGAAGCAGGCTCCCTGCTGAGCAAGGAGCCTGATGTGGGACTCGATCGCAGGACGCTGGGATCATGACCTGAGCCGAAGGCAGCCGCTTAACCAACTGAGCCACCCAGGCGTCCCTCCTTTAATGCATTTTAAACTTACACAGTTTTATTTACTCCTCTTTTGTTTTTTTCCCTCCTTCTTGATAAAAAAGGTATCTTGCAATTTATTATCAAAATTGAAAATTACAATTATTTTCCACTTTTTATCACTTACCCTAAATTCTCTATAAGCAAATTGAATTTTGTTTTTTTTTTTTAAGATTTTATTTATTTATTTATTTATTTATTTGACAGACAGAGATCACAAGTAGGCAGAGAGGCAGGCAGAGAGAGAGAGAGGAGGAAGCAGGCTCCCCGCTGAGCAGAGAGCCCGATTCGGGGCTCGATCCCAGGACCCTGAGATCATGACCTGAGCCGAAGGCAGAGGCTCTAACCCACTGAGCCACCCAGGTGCCCCTTGTTTTCTTTTCTTAAGAGCGAGAGGGAGAGGGATGGGGGACAGGGAAGGTTATAGGGAGAGATAATCTTGAGCAGGTTCCATGCCCAGCATGGAGCTCGATGTGGGTCTCAATCTCATGACCCTGAGATCATGACCTGAGCCAAAATCAAGGGGTGGACACTTAACTGACTGAACCACTCAGGTGCCCCTTTACACAAATCCTTTAACCTTCCTCAGAATAACCCTTCAACTCCCGTTCTCATTTGTGCTAATCAGATAGCTTGCTTGTAAACACAAAATGAAGACACTGCTACATACAGAGGCATGCAAAAAGCTAAAACATAGTCTTCTTTGAGTCTCATTTTCCATGCTGTTACCTCTTCTCTAAGCCCAGAAACAATCCCAGTGGTGAGAGATACTACTAATCACCTACCAGTATCTATTCCCTCTTCTTCTTTACTATGAGAACCCCAATTTTACTCAGGCAGCAATGTTAACCAGCCCCAGGAAACTTATCATGCTTATTATAACAATCTTTTCCCCCTCCTTTCCCCACCCTCCCTTGCATATAGGGGTGGCTCAGTGAGAAATCTGCATGGCAATTCCAGAGGGTGAAAAGGAAATCAACAGAGGGAAAGAGACAGCTATTCTGGGAAAAACATATTTTCCTGATAAAACAGATAGCTGGCATTTTCCCTTCCCACTGACTGGGAATGCCCCAGCCCTAGGTCTCCCTGTCATCACTGTTCGGCCCAATCAGTGCCCACGACCACCTACTCACTGTTCTGTGGGTACCGCAGCAGAAAGCTTTCCTAACTGATTAACTAACCTTCCCCCAATAAATCTAAATAGAGGTCAAGCTGTAATAGCACAAATGAAATAGGACCAGGCAGTACAGAGCCATCTCCAGTCTCTGACCTGCCATGACGAACTCTCCAGAAGGAGAAGGAGCTACTCCAGAAGGAGGAGGAGCTACCCCAGAAGGAGGACTGGTACTTTTGATTCCACCTGACCCTATCATCACACCTCAGAATGCAATCCATGTGGCAGCCAGATGACCATACTCTTCCAGCCTGTGCAGAACAGACTAGAAAAGTAAAAACAATGTAAATTTCAACCCTTATCCTCCAATGACCCTCATTAAGGTTCCCTGTGAATTATGAAATATAATTCCAGGGGCACCTGGCTGCCTCAGTCAGTAGAGCAACCAATCCTCGATCTTGGGGTTTTGAGTTTGAGCCCCACATTGGGTGTAGAGATTACTCAAAAATAAAATCTTAAAAAAAAAAAGGAAGAAATATAATTCCAATAAAGGTACTAAAATTTTACCTCATTTCCAACTTTTCTTTGGCTTGTTGAAGGTTAGTCACTGGCATTTTAAACAGTACATTTCATTTGGACAACCTGAGTGAACCAATGACTTGATTATCAGTGTTAGCATCAAATGTATTTCAGCGTTCAGATTTCCAGTGGTTTCATATACCTATGCTTCCGTTCTTTTTTACCATTTTTCAAGATCCACATAAGTTCATCACATTGGAACTGACCAATGCGTCTTTATTCCCCAGCTCTACCGAGATATAACATTGTGTAGCTTTAAGGTATACAATGTGATGAGAGCAATATACCTTTCAAATCCCTTTTAAATTTTTTTTAAAGATTTTTTATTTATTTATTTGTCAGAGAGAGAGGGAGAGCGAGCGAGCGAGCACAGGCAGAGGCAGAGGGAGAAGCAGGCTCCCCGCTGAGCAAGGAGCCCGATATGGGACTCGATCCCAGGACGCTGGGATCATGACCCGAGCTGAAGGCAGCTGCTTAACCAACTGAGCCATCCAGGCGTCCCTCAAATCCCTTTTAATCCAAAGGTTCCTCCTCCAACTCTAACTCCACAATCATTTGTTCTGCCATTTGCCACAGTTCGGATTTTGTTGACTGCACCTCTCTGGTATTATTTAACATGTTCCTCTCTTCTCTGTATATGTTGTAAGCTAGTAGTTGGATCTGAAAGCTTGATCACACTCAGGCTTGACAATTCTTCCATCAGGAGGTACCACAATGACTAGTTTTCTTTTTGTGATGCTAAGCCTTTATGTTTATGAGCTATTTTCACTCCTGATACTTCTGACATCAAATATTTGGTTTTTCCTTACCAAGCAATTCTTTAATTCCCTATCGACACCAACTGGGTATCAGACACTTAACTATCAGGAGTTAGCTCAAACTCCACAGGTTAAGGGCTCAGACCCACAAGACTGCCCCCTGCACACACACCTCAAGGCCTGAATCGAAAGTCCTAGACCTCTGGGACTATTAATACTACTACTACTTCTGACCCACTGAGCAACTACAAAATAGGAGTTCCCACACACCCCTCCTCAAGTTCAATAATTTTGCTAGAATGGTGCACAGAACTCAGGAAGGCACTTTATGTACCATTATCAAATTATTACAAGAATAAAAGATACAACTCAGGAAAAGACTGGGGAGGGCTCCATGGCACACCACCTTCCCAGCACCTTGTGTTCACCAACCCAGAAGCTCTCCAAACCCTATCATTTGGAGATTTTTGTAGAGATCCCATTGCATAGGCAATAAATGATAAAGTACTGGCCATTGGCAATTAACCAGTCACCAGCCTCTTTCCCTTCCTCAGAGGTTGGGGGAATGGGTGGAGCTGAAAGTTCCCACTCTGTAATCACATGATTGGCAACCAGCTCCCATCTGAAGCTATCTAGGGCCCTACCAAAAATAATCACATTAGCATAAGTGCAGGTATGTTTGAAAGGGGCTGATTATGAATAACAAATGATGCACCTGGCACCTCTATTAACTCAGGAAATTCCAGAGGTTTTAGAAGCTCTTTGGCCAAGAATCAGGACAAAGACAAAAATATGGATTTCTTATTATAACACAGTATTCAATGCCTAGGTCCATTAGATTGCTGGAGTTTTCAATTTGATGATATACTATCAGTCCTTCTTCATTTATTATTGCTGGAATACTCCTGTAAAAAGACCTATTTGTTACTCAATAATATAGTTCATATAGAAAAAGAATAGGTGTTTGATTTCCTTTTTTTCAACTCATTTTAGTTGCTTCTCTAAATTTTCCAAAACTGCCAATTAGCTGCTTTTCATTTCTTTATATTACAGACTCGTGAATTTAAACATAGTTCACAGGTTTTAATCTACTGTGATTATTATCTTATTGGTGGTCAGTTTGTCTCATCTTTGGCCAGTGGGAGCCTGTTCAGGTTAACTCCTGAATCCTAAGTAATCTTTGATAACCTCCTTGTCATCTGATATGTTTCAGACTCAACTTAAAAATTTCCTGCACCAGTGCTAGAAGCAGCCGTTTCCCCAAAACCCTCATTCCTTTTAGTGGGAAGTGGTGTCTGGTTTTCACAATTTGAGAGTAATGCCTGTCCATTCATTTATCAAACATTTTCTAAGCAGTTGATATGTGTCGGTCACGGGGCACCTGTGTGGCTCAGTGGGTTAAGCCTCTGCCTTTGGCTCAGGTCATGATCTCAGGGTCCTGGGATGGAGCCCCACATCGCATCGGGCTTTCTGCTCAGCAGGGAGCCTGCTTCCCCCTCTCTCTCTTCGTGCCTCTCTGCCTACTTGTGATCTCTGTCTGTCAAATAAATAAATAAAATCTTAAAATATATATATATGTGTCAGTCACTAGATTTGGCTTTGAAGATACAAAGATATAACACAAACTCACAAAGCTGACAAACTTATGGTATATACTTAAAATAGATAACAAGCAACACAGAACAAAGAAAATAAATTCCAGGCAAAATAATCCATTTGGAACTTATCAGCTCAGGGAATACACTTTGATCTAACTAGTATCCTTAGAGAGAAAGAAGAAAGAGATGTGATTCATAATGACACAGTTAAAGACAGACTCAAAGGACTATACCTATACTAGACCTTGACTAAAAGAATAGAATTGAATCAGTCTCCAGACCTATAAGTACTCTTGCTCATGAAGGTTAATCAGAGCAGGGGAGGAGGAGGACCAAACTTATTTTCAGATGTACAGAATTACCCAAATAACCAAATGCCTCCCATAGAATGTTGGTCCCTGCCAAACTAAGGAAATCCTTCCTTTCCAAGCACAGATACACTTTCTATCAGTGTGTTCTTATGTTGAATAACATACTGTTGCAAAGATTAAAGTGAAATACTTCTCAAAATGTATTTTGAAATGTGCAACTTTTCCATTCACTAATATTTCACTCTCAACTAGAAATTAGTTACAAAGCACCTTACCTTTTGCCTTTTTTAATTAAATTTCTCTCTTCCCCATTTCTACTTACATCCTTCCCTCTGTTTCTTAAACTTCTTTTTTCCTGACTAAACACAGCTTATCCAGGAATCTCACTTAAACCAATGACAAAGGGATAGAAAAGACAAAAAGAAACTTCTTCCTGTGTTAATCTTAAAAGGAAAATTCATTTAAAACAGCATCTAACATTCTGCATTCTCACAAAAAAAAAAGGTAAATGTTAACCTGTTTGAAAATGTTACATGCTATAGGGACGCCTGGGTGGCTCAGTCGGTTAGGCGGCTGCCTTCGGCTCAGGTCATGATCCCCGCGTCCTGGGATCGAGTCCCACATCGGGCTCCTTGCTTGGCGGGGAACCTGCTTCTCCCTCTGCCTCTGCCTACCACTCTACCTCTGCCTACCACTCTGCTTGAGCTCGCGCTCTCGCGCTCGCTCTTTCTCTCTAATAAATAAATAAATAAATTCTAAAAAAAAAAAAGTTACATGCTATAAATAAGTTATAAAATAGAACATTACAATGGAAAAGAATTAAATCTCCCACCTTTCAGCACTAAATGCTGACTCTGTGTCAACGTACACAACAGCTCCTTCTAATCCTCCCATGTTGGTGGGTAACGTGGCCAAAATGCTCATCATTATACAAAACTGAGTTTTTCCACAACCCGGTGGGCCTGTAATCTAAAAAAAAAAAAAAAAAAAAAAAAAAAATTACTTACATAAATATCACAAGTAGTCAAAGCAAAATCCTTTTAAGAACTTGACAGTTGCACAGTCCCACTAACCTGGGTTCCTGGAGTTCCTTAATAAATCTTAACATTCCTTAGAATGTTCCTTAAACATTCTAATACATCCATTGTAAGAAATTAAGTCCCTCCCTATATGTCCTGATTGATACTAGTTAGATACCATCTTGTGGAAAAATGAGAAAACAGTCACTCAAATCATGTTCTGTGTTCTGTAGTTCAAATGAAAAGCTTTGGTTGAAAGAGGCTAGAGGGTGTATTTACACATTTAGAACTAGGAATTATGTATCTTTTTCTCATTAAGACATTTATAAAAGGAACTTGAAAATATTTAAGAGGCTTTAATAATTGGTTTAGCATTTCTTATGCGTTGGCCTTTTAGAACAATTTTGTACTAGTCCCTTATAAAGCTACTTTGATCTTTATTGTGAACAGTAAAGAATTTAGGAGTGAAGAGCACTGATGTATACAATTTATTTTCAAATGCTTCAGCAAAAAAAGTGTGTGTGTGTGTGTGCATGTGTGTGTGTGTGTGTGTGTGTGTGTACAGAGAAAGATTAAGCAACTGTAACAAAATTCAACAATGTTTGACTCGAGGTGATTCGTACTTTGAAGTGTGTTTTGAAATTTTAGCTGGTGAAAGCTATTCTGAGATTACAAAATTTGAAATCAAGAGAATAGATACGGGAAAAAATAGGAAATTCTCAAGTCCAACTAGAAGTAATTAATAAAAATTAATTTGAAGGGCGCCTGAGTGGCTCAGTGTGTTAAGTAAGCATCTGCCTTCAGCTCAGGTCCTGATCTCAGGGTCCTGGGATAGAGCCCTGCATCAGGTTCTCTGCTTGGCAGGGAGCCTGCTTCCCCCTCTTTCTCTGCCTGCCTCTCTGCCTACTTGTGATCTCTGTCAAATAAATAAAATCTTTTAAAAAAATTAATTTGCAAATGTTATTTAAAAATCCCCCTTAGGGGTGCATGGGTGGCTCAGTCGTTAAGCATCTGCCTTCGGCTTAAGTCATGATCCCAGGGCCCTAGGATGGAGCCCCAAATCGGGTTCCCTGCTCTGTGGGAGCCTGCTTCTCCCTTCCCACTCCCCCTGCTTGTTTTCCCTCCTTCGCTTCCTCTCTCTCTCTCTGTCAAATAAATAAATAAATAAATAATCTTTTTTAAAAAATATATATATACATATCCCCTTTAAACATATGCTATTTGTCACACTGGCTGCCGCATCCAAATATTTAAAACCAAAACACTATCCCTTTTGTAAAAATAACACTAATAATTGTAACACAATTTTTCATGAAGGAAGGGAAAGAACAAGAGGGAAGGAAGAGAGAAAAAAAATCTCAGAGAGAGACGAAAAAGTCTGAGCTCAGACTGAGACAGACTATAAATATTTGAATAAACTGTCTTAAATACATCATGAAGTAGGGAGAAATAAGCAGGGATGACCCATGAGTCTACATCACTTGTACCAGTGGTTCTCAAACAAGTGAGCACCGGAATTGCCTGGCAAGCTTATTAACTGGCATCTCTGGTTCAGTAGGTCTGGGATGTGGCCTGGGAATCTATATTTCTAATAAATTCCTGGGTGATGTTTATGCTGTTGTACACTTTTAAGAACCATAGTCTTAAAATTTAAACTAAAGCTAACCTTTATTTATCAAGGCTCAACATTAAAAAACAAAAGCTCACAAGTTAGAAACCATGTGCTGATTTATTATAATCTCTGAACAGTGATTTAGACTTTCAGAATAAATTGTTGATACCAATAACAGTTTGCCAGATCATGAGTCATCAGTGAAAAGGGGTCTCCAAACTTTTTTGATTACATAGTCTGACCAAGCAAAAACAAAATTTATTATGGTCTTCTAATGTACACATATTTATTATATACATACTGTTTTACTAACACATTCTATACAATATAAAGCATACACAAAGTAGGGATTAAAACATTTAAAATAGTTTCATATCCTTTTTTTTAAAGGTTTATTTTTATTTTTATTTGTTTATTTGACAGAGGGAGACAAAGCGGGGGAGAGAACACAACAGAGGGAGTGGGAGAGAGAAAAGCAGGCTTCCAACTGAGCAGGGAGCCCGATTCCGGGCATAATCCCAGGACACCAGGATCATGACTTGAGCCGAAGGCAGATGCTTAACGACTGAGCCACCCAGGCACCCCTATTTTGTTTAAAGATTTTACTTATTTATTTGAGAGAGAGCGTGTGCACAAACACATATGAGTTGGGGGGGGTGTGAAGGGGGGACACTGGCTGAGGGAGAGGGAAAAGAAGACTCCCTGCTGAGCAGGGAGCACCATGTGAGGCTCCATCCCAGGACCTTGAGATCATGACCTGAGCCAAAGACACTTAACTGAATGAGCCACCCAGGTGCCCCTCATATCTTATTAGTTGTACATATTTTTTTTAAGATTTTATTCATTCATTGGAGAAAGATACAGAGAAAGAGACAGAGAGAGCATGAGGAGGGGGAGGGGGAGAGGCAGAAGGAGAGGGAGAAGCAGATTCCCCGCTGAGCAAGGAGCCTGACATGGGGCTCAATGCCAAGACCAGGAGATCACGAACGGAGCCAAAGGCAGATACTTAACTGGCTGAGCCACTCAGGCATCCCCAGGTATTTTTATTTTTTTTAATACAGATTTATTTGAGAGAGAGCCTTGAGCTGGGGCAAGGGGGAGGGGTGGAGAAAGAGAGAGACTCTCAAACAGATTCCCCGCCGAGCAGGAAGCCTAAGGCAGGGCTCAATCCCACTACCCTGAGATCATGACCTGAGCCAAAATCAAGAGTCCGACGCTTAACTGTCTGAACCACCCAAGTGCCCCCAGATCTTTTGATTCTCATAAAAACCTAACACTTTTAGTGAAAGAATGATAATAATGAAAATAACAAATGAAAGTATATTATTATTTAAGTATTTGTCATTCAGTAATTGAAATGTCAGGTCCTGAGTTCCAAGTATTTCAGTATTTACATGCAATGGCTGTTTAGTTGAGAAAGGGATAATTGCAAAAACGTAAGAACTGAAATATTTAAAATACATAACTCATACTTACTATTTTCATTTTTCAATAACTTCCATCAGTTAGCAAAAGTTTTTGTTGAACTTTGGCCAATAAATTTCCATCTTTCCTCATGTCAATCAATTGTTCTTACAACATAATCAAAAAATACTGCATTTTAAGATTTTTAACAATTGGTTTAAAAATAGAAACTCTTTATTTGGAAGATTTTTCAACAGTATAGCAAATATTATTACACTCTGCCTGCCTCTCTGTCTGCCTGTGCTCTCTCTCTCTGACAAATAAATAAATAAAATCTTAAAAAAAAAAAGTAAAAATATATAAAAAAAAAACCACTCTGGGGGCGCCTGGGTGGCTCAGCGGGTTGAGGCCTCTGCCTTTGGCTCAGGTCATGATCCCAGGGTCGGGCGATCGAGCCCCGCATTGGGCTCTCCACTCAACGGGGAGCCTGCTTCCTCCTCTCTCTCTGCCTACTGCTCTGCCTACTTCTGATCTCTGTCAAATAAATAAAATTTAAAAAGAAAACACTCTGTATTTTAATCTGTCTTCAAAAAGGCACTTTCTCACTCATTATTAAAACATTACCTTTACTTTAGATTTTTTTTTTTTATTTGACAGAGAGAGAGAGGGATCATGAATAGGCAGAGAGGCAGGCAGAGAGAGAGGAGGAAGCAGGCTCCCCACTGCAGAGAGCCTTTGGGGCTCGATCCCAGGACCCGAGATCACAACCTGAGCTGAAGGCAGAGGCTTAATCCACTGAGCCACCCAGGCACCCCAAAACATTACCTTTACTTTAAAGGGATGTTGTCAGAGTATACCACTGATTTGGGTGGTTGGTTAATTTTTAATCTGCTATGAAGCATATTACATAGCCACTTGTCATATAAAAAAGGTCAGCAAATCTGACATATCTTTTCATTTAAAAACACATTTCACCTATCCTCAGTGGGTAGAATTCAACAACTCTTTTCTTTGCTGTGAGATCACCAAAGAAGCCCTTGGGATTCAAATGATCTTCATGGTCAGTTCCCATCTCATTACAGAGTGCTATAGAGATTCCACACTTCACTAACCAGGTTTTTATAAAAATTAACAATGCTGATGCCATCCTGAAGCACTCTCCACACAGACATCAACTTCTGTGTTGCTACGGATTGCCTAAGAATAATGCAACAGTAAAGTTCAAAAAATCTTAAGAGAGAACATCTGTCCATATACCTACCACTTACCTACCATTTTTACTACTATGACTAGACTAGACTATTCTATCCAACAACCCTCCCTCTATCCATTCATCAATCTATCCCAGGTTTGGTTTGTTTTTTTAAAGAATTTATTTTTAAGTAATCTCTATACCCAGTGTGGGGCTCAAACTTACAGCCCCAAGATCAAGAGTGGCACATTCCACCCACTGAGCCAGTCTCAGTGTCAGGTTTTTTTAATGCATTTTAAAGTAAGTCAGAGATCTCAGCATGCTTTCCCCTAATAATTCAGCATGTATATCATTAATATGAATTTAACATGTTTGATTCTTTCCTTTTATAAGGTAAGTTTTACATACAGTGAAATGCATAATCTTAAGTTTACCATTTGAGGAGTTCCAACAAATGTATACACACATGTAATCTAAACCCCTATGAGTCAGAACATTACCATCACCCCAGGCAATTCCCTCATAAACACTGCTTTATGTTCAAGAAATTATTTATACTCAAGAAGTCATATAAACATTGCATCATATTCGGGAAGCTTACTGGAAGAATATATCTTCTCTGGCCCATCCTTAGTTTAATGGCACACACAAAAAAATTAGTTCTTCCTGTATTTCATTACTGAAACAAAATCTAGCTAAAATGATCATCTGAGTCATGGTAGAAACTTCTGTACTTTATATAGCATCTTTCTACATTGAATAATCTGTTTTAATTCTTAATGCTTCAAATAATCCCTAATGATTTCTATATAACTTCTGACAGTATCTGTTCACAAAAGAATCCATTTAAGTTGTTGCTGTATTGTTTTCTATGCTTTACTTCATTCATTTTACTGAAACGGGAAGAATATGTGTGTCCCTAATATTATTAATAATGTATTACATTTGGTCTTTTACTATTAAGAAAACTCAAAAGAGGCTTTTAAATATCTATCATTAATTTTAGTGATATTTTTCTATATATTGAATTTGTATCACTTGACTTTAAATGTCACTAAAAACTTATGGAAGTTTGTCTTCCTATCCCGTGTGTTGTTTTTTTTTTTAAGATTTTATTTGTTTAGGGACTCCTGGGTGGCTCAGTTGGTTAAGCGGCTGCCTTCGGCTCAGGTCATGATCCCAGCGTCCTGGGATCGAGTCCCACATCGGGCTCCTTGCTCAGCAGGGAGCCTGCTTCTGCCCCTGCCTGCCTCTCTGTCTGCCTGTGCTCACTCTCTCTCTCTCTCTAACTAATAAATAAATAAAATCTTAAAAAAAAAAAAAAACTTAAAAAAAAGGAAAAAAAAAGATTTTATTTGTTTATTTGAAAGAAAGAGAATGAGCAAGTAAGCGAGCAAAAGCATGGGAGTAAGGCAGGAGCAGACAGAGAAGGATAAGCAGATTCCATGCTGAACACAGAGCCTGACACGGAGCTTGATCCCACAACCCCAAGATCATGAGCTGAGCTGAAATTAAGAGTCAGATACTCAGCCGACTGAGCCACCCATGCGCCCTATCCTGTGTGTTTCTTAATTATGATGGCTTCCTATTATCATTACTCAGTATTTCAAGGGACAAAAAAACAACAAAAGTTTCAATATAAAGGATAATAGATATAATCCCATATATCAAATTGTCCTTAGAATTTCAAAAAAATTTTGGATGTCTTCTTGACTTCACTAGTCAGGGGAGATTCATCAGCTGACTTGTCTATGCACGTGGTTCACTTCTAGCACATTATTAGCTGGACTCCAGTATACAGTTTCTTTGCAGGAATCTTTTTGCCATTTGTTTTGTGAGATTTGGTTTAGTTAAATCCAAAATCCACCTAACTAGGTATGTAGAACTACAATTCACCCCAGTATGCTGAAAATAGAGGTACAGCAAGGTGCCTCTGTCAACCTTCTGTAATCCTTCCTCATTGACTATACCTGACATATGACAGTCTGACACACAGACCAAGTGAAGATGCCAGTGTCACTCTACATATTACTCATTAAGGTTTATTTCATTTTTTAGGTTGAAATACCAATAAAAATTAGAAATTTTTTTCCCCCACAAACTAATGGACCATGTTACATACTCTGCTTTGGAAGCTGCTAGTTTTAAAGAGACCCAAACACTCTTTTATCATTATCAAAGACAGTATGGATCAAATTAATTGTCAGAAATCAGAGGAAAAGTAATTTTTGTCAGTAAAAGTTGGAAGTGGATCTAGAAAATGAAAAACAGTTACTCTTCAGAGTGCTAACTAATGAGAGGAACATACATACATACATACATACTATCTACACACCAGGGTTGGGTTTTTTTTTTAAGATTTTATTTATTTATTTGACACAGAGAGAGAGAGATCACAAGTAGGCAGAGAGGCAGGCAGAGAGAGAAGGGGAAGCAGGCTCCCCACTGAACAGAGAGCCCGATGCGGGGCTTGATCCCAGGACCCTGAGATCATGACCTGAGCCAAAGGCAGAGGCTTAACCCACTGAGCCACCCAGGCGCCCCTACACACCAGGTTTTAAATACGTTCTAAGATTTAATGAGCTTAAACCCCTTAAATCCTTTGTGATTTTTAGTGGAAAGGTAAAACAAGCCATTATTTTAATTAAAATAATACACATGAAAACATTCAGTAATATATCAAGTCTCGTGAAAATGTAAGGTATTCTCATTATTCCATCTTTAAAGAAAACATATAAAAAAAATCTGAAAACTTAAACAAGTAGGACTGGCATTTTTTCTACTTCATTATTTTCATGTACTATTCAGTATAGTCTAGGGAAAAATAGAACATTATGTGAATAACATTATAATATTTCTGGGGTTGTTTTGTTTTGACTTTGCATTTGAAGTTGAATAATTACATTAACTTAAGCTAAAATAACTAATTTCTAATTCTTTAGCAATCTCAGATCATCTTCATACATTTTTCACTCTCTTTCTAGACTCAAAAAAATGTATGCTGCATGCAATTCTGATGGGTTGACTGGAGTTAAATTTCATTATTTTTTCAGGTTTACTTAGTGGGTTAAAACATTTCAACATTAATAATTTTTAGCTTCAGATAGTTTAGCTCTGAATTCTCCCAGCCAAACCACAAAGTTTCAAGTTGTGTTCAGTTCCCAGGTTCAGCTCCAATGGTGGTTAGAAAGAGAGAACATGCCAAACCAGAATAGTCTCAGTTAGTTGTTTCTTGGAAACTCTAGAGTGAATACAACATTTACACACAGAAAACACCAGTAAAATACAATCAGCTTCATATAGTTCAGATTCTGGGCTTCAACCCTGCCTGAGAAATAAAAGAACTGAAAGAAAATAACCAGTGGTGAGGATCACTCAAATATCAACAGGAAAGCAAATATTAATAATTAGTTTAAAGGGGAAAGAGAATTATTCCTAAGCAAAGAAAGTCTAGTTGTACTGAAGTAAAAATGAAGCCTAGTCATTCTAATCTTTAGAGAGACTGAATGGTTGAGATGAATGTGAAACCTGGACCTGATAGGACCTAAAATCAAGTTAACTCTCCTCTCACTGAAGATGGGGGCAAGAGGATGGGCCATCTGCCAAACCAATACTTCACCTGAGAAAATTTAAGGACTGCCTGGTTCTGATCTGAGAAAAGAGCTTTGGAAATTTCATATCATTTTGTTTAAATGATGCCCCTCACCCATCATTTGTCTCCATTTACTCTACAATCATGTAGAAACATGATTAGGCCTTAAGACCTACAGAATGCATTTGAAAAATAACTAACTCTCAAAATCCTAAAACAAACAAACAAAATCTCAATCTCAGAAAGGCCAGGTAGTACTTTGCCTTGTGAAAAAAACCTTGATCTTAAATTACTTTACATCAACATGTGGCAGATTTTATATCTTGGATTTTCTCCACTACTCCTTCTTATTTCATATTAACTGCTCTCTTTCAAATACATGGGAAGGGACAAAAAAGAAGGGAGGGGAACTGAGCAGAAAAACACAGGAGGACATGGAAATGACAAGTACCCCAAGCTTCACAGTTAAAAAAAAAAATCAAACACTAGCAAGGGACATCATCATTCATTTAACGATCATATAACATGAGCTATATAAAAGATTCTATGAAATCTTTATGGAGGAAGACATTTATTTCTAAACAGGAAGTAAGCGAAGAATTAGGAGCAATGATCCAATCAACCACACCTGCTAAGCCCCAGTATTAGGACAGGGGCCTGGCTATCTTGCCTTTCAAAACACTCGGCAGGATAGACAAACCAGTCAGCGGATTATGGTCAAGGAATGCGAATTGGAAGTTTCTCCCTAGTAATCCTACTGCTGTTGTCACACATGGAACACACCTTAACCTGGCTGTATTTTGAAGGAGATGAGACCCATCTTGGCCAACCTACACACCCATGAGAAAGAAAAATAAATGTTTGCTGCTGTTGTAAGCAGTATAAGCAGCCAAAATTGACTAATCAAAAATTCATGTCTTGTATTTCACTGTTTATGCATTCCTATCACATGCCTGGTCCTTGAAGGCACTTAAGTTTATGATCCTGCCTTATTAGCTCCTGTGATCTTGCAGGTCACAGCTATCCTTGCCAATAAGAAAGAATAAGAACTGCACATTTAACTGTTCCGAGAAAAATCAGGATGCCAAAATAGGACTCTGGCATCCTGCTCCTACCTTTTTGGGATAGTAGAATAGTCACTTCCAAAGCAAAACTTACCCACTCAAGGACAACTGGTCTACTTAAATCATGAACGAAACATAGAAATGTGTCAGGAAAAACAAATAATGTAAAAACGTGCTATATCCTTTCTCAGTATTTAGAGCAAGGATCTGGGTATAATCGTCCCTCTCAAATGTTGTAAAGATTTGGCAGGCTTCATAGGTTTATACTTCCAGAGGTACTCTTGAACAAAGATATGCAGGTCTTATATCCCTGTCTGTTGACATGAGTTTGGACCAGTTCTCTAGTCCAGTAACCTCAGGATTGCAGTATGAAAACACTTTTTTTGGCTATCCCTTTAAATACAACCTTAATTTTACCAAGTTATATTAGCAACTTTATTCTACATTCTTAGTAAGGGTGATCTTGGCCCCAAGGATGAAACCTGCTTTTGGGGTGGGAGGGTTAGATTTTACTCTTTTTTCTATGTAAAACACAGATATGCAGATAAGCAGACAGTAAATAAACAGGTATATAATGTATCTGTGGCATTAAAATCCCATTGGGAAGGAGGCTTCCTTAGAAAAAAAAAAGTTTAAAAAACTGATAAGGGGAGAAAATGAAAACACGACTGAAAAACACTAATTCAATGTACATGGTCCCCTATGAGAAGGCTACCATGTGGTTTGACCTCCACATTATGTAAACTTTTAAACTTTAAATTTCAAACATATCTTTACTACCCATCGTTAGTAATAGCGGATGCCGAATTATCTGCTTAGATATTCCTCCAGTAAGGAATCTGATGTTCCCAGGGAATGGAACAAAGCCCTGCAGTTCAGTTTCATCTGTGATTCCACAGAGGCGGTTTCTCTTTGATTTCTCCTCTGCTGCTTTTGCTTTCGGCACGAGGAGCACTTCTCTACTTCCACTTTTGATCTTGGTGCTGTAACTGCACCTACACAGATTCAGCGATGTCCACATCAATTAAAACTGGGCACCAGGATGGAGCAGCTATAAAAACGCTAGCAGAATGTTTCCAGACTTACTCTTACTCCCTCTGCCATCTCCAGGCCCCATCTGAGTTTATCTTACCAGTCGCCTTACCTCTCTCACCAGATGTGACATCACCTCGTATCTGGGACTCTAGGTTTGACCTTTTTTTTTTTTTTTAAGATTTTTATTTATTTATTTGACAGAGAGAACACAAGTAGGCAGAGAGGCAGGCAGAGGAAGAGGGAGAAACAGGCCCTCTGCTGAGCAGAGAGCCCGACATGGGGCTCGATCCCAGGACCCTGGGATCATGACCTGAGCCAAAGGCAGCCGCTTAACTGACTGAGCCACCCAGGCACCCCTAGGTTTGACCTTTTAACCAGAAAGAAAGATCAAGCAAGGCAATTAATTAGACACCTCCAGTGATACCATATTAGTTCTCTATCGCTCTGTAACAAATTACCACAAACTTAGCAGCCTAAGACAACCCCCGTTTCTTATCTCACACTTCTGTAGGTTCTCACACTTCCGTAGGTTAGCAGTCAGTCTGGATGGGCTTGACAGGGCTCTCTACTCCGTCTCTCGGGGCCAAGATCAAGGTGCCAGCACAGCAAAACCCACTGCTCTGCAGCTGTGGATCTGAGCTGTTTCCTTTCTGGCCGTCATCCGAGGGCTGCTCACTGCATCTAGAGGCCACCTACCTACGTTCCTTCTCACAATCTTTCTGGTTTCTCCTTCTTTAGCCAGAGAAAGCTCAGTTTTCAAGGGCCCATGGAAGCAGATCAGTAGATCTCCCTCTCTTAAAGTCAACTGTGCCACAGAACATGTCATAATAATGGGAATGCTAGCTCATCACATCCGCAGGTTCCAGGCATTGTGGCACAGCATCTCTGGGAGGCCATTTCAGAATTCTGTCTATCACAAAGTCTCTGGGAACGGAGAAGTAATAGTTTTTTAAGACTTATACACACAAACACACACATACACACACACATACACACGCATGCATACGTATATCAACACACATATACTGATAGCCAGGCTCTAAGAAAGACCCAGTGATCTCACTCTGATATTCACACCCTTCTGTAATCCCCTCCCACACTGTAACAGGTGTGTCTGTGTGACAGAATTCAACAGAAGTAATGCCATGTAACTTCTAAAGCCAGGCCATAAAAGACCATGCCATTTCTGCCTTGCTCTCTAAGATCACTTACTCTAGGTTAAGTCAACTGCCATGTCAGGAAGACAGGCAAGCAGTCCTGTGGAGAGGTCCAGGTGGCTAATAACTGAACCTTCCTGGCAACAAGAGCCAGGACCAACTTCCCAGCCACATAAGTGAGCCATCTTGGAAGCATCCTCACCAGCTTCAGTCAGGTTCTCAGATCACTGTAGCCTCACCAATACCTTGACTGTAATCTCATGAGAGACCATAACCAGAAAACCAGCTAAGATGCTCCTGAATTCCTGACTCACAGAAACTCTGAGATAATACATCTTTGTTGCTGTTTTTAGCCACTAAACTTTGGAATGATTTGTTAAACAGCAATATTGAACAGATCTATAAATATGCAGCTAAGATATACAGGTATTAGAGATATTTAAGAAAAAACTAAAATGAAAGAATCATTGATGTTCATTAATAAAAGATCAGTTAAGTAGAAAACTCATATTCCTTAAATGTACTATTGTGATAATTTTTAATGGTATACAAATGAAAATAAATATAACATTAAAAATTACTAAAGTTTGGCTTATTTCAAGATCCAAGGAGAGAATATGAAAGACATAGCAATAACCAAAGCATTACAGTAAACAAGCACTACGTAAGTGTTTAAATACAAACTCATTCTTTCAACTAATACTTATTAAGTACCTTCTACATATGCTAATACTGTGAATCTAACAATAAAAATAAAGACATAGGGGCACGTGGGTGGCTCAGTGGGTTAGGCCTCTGCCTTCGGCTCCAGTCATGATCTCGGGGTCCTGGGATCAAGCCCCGCATCGGGCTCTCTGCTCGGTGGGAGCCTGCTTCCCCCTCTCTCTCTGCCTGCCTCTCTGCCTACTTGTGATCTCTGTGTGTCAAATAAATAAATAAATAAATAAAATCTTAAAAATAAATAAATAAATAAAGACATAATCCCTGCCCACTTGGAATTTATTCTCCAATGAGGAAGACAGGCACTAATTAAGCATATGAACACTACAGTTGTAACATTGACAAATGCTATATAGAAGAACCAAGTACATGGTTCAGTTCTCTAAAAACATAGGACAATTCTAAATGCGTTAAGTCAAAACACAATAAAATAGGCTCAAAATACATTAAGTAAAAAATAATAGAACTACAAGTAAATTTGTCAATTCAACAACATTTTAACAACCTTTCTAAATTACTATTAGGTCAGGCTGAGAAAAAAAAGTTGGTAAAGATAAAGAAGATTTGACCAACCCAAATAACAAGCTGAATATAATGGTCATATATGCAGAGCATTCAAATATTAGAGAATAATCATTTTTCTCAATCACACCTAGAGTATTTTTATAAAAATTGATCACATATTACACCTTAAAACAAGTTTCAGAAATTTTCAGAGAATCGGTATCACATAAAGTTCTCTGACCAATGAACAATCTAATTTCTTTTTTAAGATTATTTATTTATTTATTTATTTGACAGAGAGAGATCACAAGTAGGCAGAGAGGCAAGCAGAGAGAGAGGAAGGGAAGCAGGCTCCCCGCCAAGCAGAGAGCCTGACACACGGCTTGATCCCAGGACCCCGGAACCATGACCTGAGCTGAAGGCAGAGGCCTTAACCCACTGAGCCACCCAGGTGCCTCAACAATCTAATTTTTAAAAGATAAATTTTTTAATTAAGTAATTTAGATTTTCAAAAATTCCAAATAACTTATGAATTGGAGATAAATTTTTTAATTAAGTAATGTAGATTTTCAAAAATTCCAAATAATTCATGAATTGGAGAAGCAATCATAATGGAAATTTTAAAATACTATTAAAACTAAATAAAAATGAAACTGCTATAATTTTCATTTTATATAAATAAATTTTACATAAAATAAATTTCATTTTATATTTTAAAGATGAAGCAATGGATATTCATAGCCTACAAGCTCAGAGTAAAAAAAATAAGAAAGAAAAACTGAAAATTAATAGATTAAATGTACATAACTTTTTTGGGGGTAGAAATAATCTCAGAAAACATACAATTACATAGAAGGAGATAATAAAAGAAATCATTGAAGTAGAAGAAAAGATAGAGAGGGCCAAAAAAAGAACAACAAAAAGCACAGTCCTTTGAAAAGACTATAATAGGAACACCTGGGTGGCTCAGTGGATTGTCTGCCTGAGGTCATGATCCCAGGGTTCTGGGATGGAGTCCTGAATCCCACCTCACACTCTTTGCTCAGCAGGGAGCCTGCTTCTCCCTCTGCCTGTCCCTCCCCCTGCTTTCTCTCTCTCTCTCTCTGACAAATTAATAATAAAATCCTTTAAAAAAAAAAAAAAAAGGAAAGAATAATAATATTCTAAACTCTCACCAGACTTTTTTTTTTTTTTAAGATTTTTTATTTATTTATTTGACAGAGATCACAAGTAGGCAGAGAGGCAGGCTACCCGCTGAGCAGAGAGCCTGATGCAGGGCTCGATCTCAGGACCCTGGGATCATAACCTGAGCAGAAGGCAGAGGCTATAACCCACTGAGCCACCTACGTGCCCCAGACTTTTTAAAAAGGAAGAGAAAAAGAAGACTAAGTAATGTTAGGAATGAAAAGGGGAATAAGCTCACATATTAAACCAGACTTAAATTTTTTAATTTTTTAAAATCAGATTTAAAAATAAAGAGAATTCAGTGAATAACCTTATGATAATAAATTTGAAAAATTAAAGACAATGGGCATATTCATAAAAATATCATTCACCAAAACTACTCAGTAAGAAATAGAAAACCTGAGTAGTCCTATAAAGCATTAAAAGAATTTATTTCATTTTTTTTTTTTAAGATTTTATTTATTTATTTGTCAGAGAGAGAGGGAGAGAGAGAGCAAGGGAGCACAGGCAGACAGAGTGGCAGGCAGAGGCGGAGGGAGAAGCAGGCTCCCTGCCGAGCAAGGAGCCCGATGTGGGACTCGATCCCAGGACGCTGGGATCATGACCTGAGCTGAAGGCAGCCGCTTAACCAACTGAGCCACCCAGGTGTCCCTATTTCATTTTTTTTTAAGATTTATTTATTTATTTGTTAGAGAGAGAGAGAGCGAGCACAGGCAGACAGAGTGGTAGGCAGAGGCAGAGGGAGAAGCAGGCTCCCTGCCGAGCAAGGAGCCGGATGCTGGGATCATGACCTGAGCCGATGAAGGCAGCCACTTAACCAACTGAGCCACCCAGGCGTCCCTATTTCATTTTTTTAAATCTTCCCACAAGGAAAATACCAAGATCAGACAATTTTTCAGACAATTTTTATCAAATATTCCAGAAACAAATAATTCTAATTTATACAAACTATCATAAAATATTAAAAAAGAGACAGTATGCAATTAACTCAATTAGCTCAAAATAGATCACACAAAAATTAACTCAAATTAGATCGTAAACAGGGGTGCCTGGGTGGCTCAGTGGGTTAAGGCCTCTGCCTTCGGCTTGGATCAGGGTCCTGGGATCGAGCCCCACATCGGGCTCTCTGCTCGGCAGGGAGCCTGCTTCCTCCTCTCTCTCTGCCTACTTGTGATCTCTGTCTGTCAAATAAATAAATAAATAATCTTTAAAAAAAAAAAGATCATAAACAAAATGTAAAACCTAAAACTATGAAACTTTAGAAGAAAACAACAAAAATCACTGTGTCTTTGACTGGACAAAGAATTTGTAGAGATGACCAAAAGCACCATCAATAAAAGAAAAAAACTGACAGACTGGATTCCAAAAGCTGCCATGAATGAACCAATGAACAGACAAGCCACAGATTAGAAGAAAACAATTGCAAATCCCATATCTGATGAAGGACTTGTATCCAGAATATATAAAGAATGCTTACAACTCAGTAACAAGAAAACAACCAATTAAAAAAAATAGGCAAAAGATCTGACTAGACACTTCACTTAAGAAAATACACAAAAGGGACTGCCTGGGTGGTTCAGTCAGTTAAGCGTCTGACCCTTGATTTTGGCTCAGGTCATGAGGTCAGGGCTGTGGGATGGAGCCGCACCTGGAGTTCCACACTCAGCAGGGAGTCTGCTTGAGGATTTTCTCCCTGTCCCTCTGCCCCTCCCCCTGCTCACCCACAGGCATTCTCTCTTTCTAAAATAAATAAATAAACCTTAAAAAAAGAGAGAGAGAGAAAATACACAAATGGCCAGTAAGCACATGAATAGGTCTTCGATATCATTAGTCATTAGAGAAGTGTGATTCAAACTACAGTGAAATTGACAATTCCACAGCAAGCCTGGCTATGAGAGTGCGGCTGGGGTTGCCTGTGGTCCCCCAGTGGCGCAAGAGGCAGAAAAAAAAACCAACAATGGGGGTGCCTGGGTGGCTCGTGGTTAAAGCCTCTGCTTTCAGCTCAGGTCATGATCCCAGGGTCCTGGGATGGAGCCCCACATCGGGCTCTCTGCTCAGCAGGGAGCCTGCTTCCTTCTCTCTCTCTCTCTCTCTGTGCCTGCCTCTCTGCCTACTTGTGATCTCTGTCTGTCAAATAAATAAATAAAAATCTCAAATTAAAAAAAACAACAATGAAATACTACTCACATCCACTGGAATAGCTAAAATCAAAAAGATAAACAATACTAAATGTTAGTGAGGATGTGGAGAAACAAACCATCACACTTTGCCAGTGAGAATGTGAAATGGTACAGCCACTTTGGAAAGCAGTCTGGCAGTTTCTTAAAAATTTAGCATATCCATTATCCACTCACTCCTAGTAATCTCCCAAGAGAAACAAAAACCTATGTCCATACAAAGACCTATCCATGAATGTTCATAGCAGCATTATTCCTGCTGGATGAAAACTGGAAACAATCTAAGTATCCATCAACTGAGGACTGGATAAACAAAATGTTCTGCAGCCATACAAAGGGATATAAATCCACAATTAAAAGGAACAAACTACTAATACATGCTACAACCCGGGTGAACCTCAAAAACATCGCACTATGTGAAAGAAACCAAACACAAAAGACTACATATTAGATGATCCCACTTATATGAAATGTTTAGAAAAGGCAAATATACAGACAGAAGCAGAAAAACAGATGAGTGGGTACCCTAGGCTGAGGCTGGAAGAAAGGATTACCTATAAATATGCATGAGGGAAATTTTTAAGGTGATGGAAATGTTCTAAACCTGCACTGTGGTGATGACTTACTAGAAAATTACCAAATTAGTTGAATTATGCAATAAATAATGGTTGAGTTTTTATAGTGGTTCAATTGTACCTTAATAAAACTGCTTTTGAAATAACCAAATGATTTGTGAAAAAATATTCAAGCTCATTAGAAATCAGGAAAATGAAAACTAAGATCATAGATGCCAAAGATGGGCATACGTTAAGAAATCTGATAATACCAAGGAATGAAGATATGGAGCAAGAAGAATTCCTGCACATCACTGGCAGAAATTCAAACAGGTACAACGGCTCTGGAAAACAATTTGTCTTGATTCTGCAAACTTGCATTATGCACATATCCTATAATCAGGAAATCACTCCAAGGTAGATACCCTAGACAGGGTCCAGATAGGAAATATTTTAGGCTCTACAGACCATGAGATCTTTACCACAACTAACTCAACTCTGCCTTCTATCATATTAACAGCGGCAGACAAAACATAAACAAATCAGCATAGTTGTGTTGTAATAAAACTTTATTTACAAAAACAGACACCAAGCTAGATTTGATCATTGGGCAGTAATTTGCCAATCCTTGTCCCAGAGAAATACTTGTACATGCGATGCAGGGGATATACACAACAATTTTCATAGGGTTTGTTGATATTAGCAGCAAACTAGAAACAACCCAAATGTTCACACACAGGAAAAAAGATAAATAAATTGTGGCATATTTTCTTTTTTCCTTTTTTTTTTTTTTTTAAAGATTTTATTTATTTATTTGACAGATGGAGATCACAAGTAGGCAGAGAAGCAGGCAGAGAGAGAGAGGAGGAAGCAGGCTCCCTGCTGAGCAGAAAGCCCCATGTGGGGCTTGATCCCAGGACCCTGGGATCATGACCTGAGCCGAAGGCAGAGGCTTTAACCCACTGAGCCACCCAGGTGCCCCTCTTTTTTCCTTTTTTTTAAATTTATTTGACAGACAGAGATCACAAGTAGGCCGAGAGGCAGGCAGAGAGAGAGAGAAGAAAGCAGGCTCCCTGCTGAGCAGAGAGCCTGATGCGGGGCTCCATCCCAGGACCCTGAGATCATGACCCAAGCCGAAGGCAGAGGCTTTAACCCACTGAGCCACCCAGGCGCCCCTGTGGCATATTTTCAAAACGGGATATGATACAGCAGGAGAAGGGAATGATATTCCTGTCACCTGAAACAACATGGTTAAATCTTAGAAGACATTATTAGGTGAAAAAAAAAAAAAATTCACCAAAGATATATGATATGAATGAATCACAGAAACGATTTAATAAAGCTCAAAATAAAGCAAAACTAAATAAATGTCATAGCACCTATTTAGGTACATAGACAGTAAAAGAAAACTATAGGGGAAAAAATTTTAGGAATGGTAAAAATTCAGGACAAAGATTACATCTCAATGAAGGCCAAAGATAGGATCAGGGAGAAGCCCACGGTTAGTTTCAACGGTATTGTTTCTGGTATGGTTCTGGTATTGTTCTGGTTCTTATTAAGTCATAGGGGCATAAGACTTCATAACTTACACATACAGGATATATTTAATCTTATATATATAAAATCCACATTAAAATTTTGTTAACAAAAGGTAAATAGAAATACTCCCTATACTCAGCTGAAAAAAAGATCCCAAAACCACTGAAGAAGCTACCTGTAACTAAAACAGAAAGTACAGAACTGGCCACTAAAAAGCAGTCAGAGTATCTATGCTCCAAGCCCGCCAAGCAGATCATGGCAAAACACCAACATGGCTGGTAACTAACACTTGGATTCAGAAAGAATGGACAAAAGCCAAGTGAAAAAGTATTAAAAAGAATTCTAAGACTTAAAACATTTTTTAAAATTAGTTGTTAGTTAATCTTAAATTCAGTTTTTGCTATCTAAATAACTTTGTAACTGTGGAACACTGCCGTTACAAACTCACTTGAAGAGGTCCTGCTGGAGAGCAAAAAGATTATGTATGATAAGATTCTGGCACCATCTGGTGGCAGTACCCTGCAACCACAGGGGGGTTTTGTTTCTTTTAAAGATTCGCTCACTCATTTATCAACTATATAATAGGCATCCTCTAAGCATAGCACACACATCTTTTTAAACCTTTCTTAGAAGACAGGACATAAAATAAGGTATAGTATCCAAAACAGAATGCCCATTTTCAAGAAAAAAAAATCTACACTGGAATTCATGACTATGAGAATGTCAGAGTCTGCTCTTGCTTAGAGGTTTGCTTAAAATATCTATGCCCCTAGAAGTCTCAGGCAAGAAGTTCTTCAGGAGTATCCTGGTAAGTGTGTGAGTTACCACACCAGACCAGTAAGCATGCCAATGCAGCATGTGGAAAAGAGCTGTGGTAGTTTCTAAATATCTTCAATCTCACTATGGAAAACAATATAGAGGTTCCTCAAAAAAATAAAAAATAGATCTACATACAACTCAGAAATTCCACTTCCGGATATATACCCAAAGGAAGTAAAAACAATTTATCAAGATACCTGCACTCTAATGATTATCATAGTAGTATTCTCAATAGCCAAGATATATTAACAACCTAAATGTCCATCACAGATGAGTAGATTTTAAGCAATGTCCACAAGAGCCAAACTATGGAAAGAGGCTAGATGCCCATCGACAGATGAATGGATAAAGAAGATGTGGTGTAGATACACAATGGAATACTATGCGGCCATCAAAAAATGAAATCTTGCCATTTGCAACAACGTGGCTGGAACTAGAGGGTATTGTGCTAAGGGAAATAAGTCAATCGGAGAAAGACAATTATCATATGATCTCACTGATATGAGGAATTTGAGAAACAAGACAGAGTATCATAGGTGAAGAGAGGGGAAAATGAAGATGAAACCAGAGAGGGAGACAAACCATAAGAGACTCTTAATCTCAGGAAACAAACTGAGGGTTGCTGGAGGAGAGGGAGTTGGAGGGATGGGGTGGCTGGGTAATGGACATTGGGGAGGGTGTGTGCTATGGTGAGCGCTCTGAATTGTGTAAGACTGATGATTCACAGACCTGTACCCCTGAAACAAATAACATTGTTTGTACACTAATAACATTTATTAACATTATGTTAATAAAAATAATAATAAATGTGGCATATATACACAATGGAAAATTACTCAGCCATGAGGAAGATAACCTCCCATGAGCAACAACATGAACAGACCCCAAGCACATTACACTATGCAACGTAAGTCAGACAGAGAAAGAAATGTACAATATGGTATCAGTTCCATGTGGAATCTAAAAAAGTTAAATCTGTAAAATGGTGGTTAAAAAAGGGGTGGGGTGGGGAGATAAGAGCGATGGTGTTTGGGGCACCCAGATGGCTCAGTTGGTTAAGCAACTGACTCTTGATTCCAGCTCAGGTCATGATCTCAGGATCTTTGAGACTGAGCTGCATAACGGGGTCCACCCTCAGCATGGCCTCTACTTGAGATTCCTTCCCTCTGCCCCTCATCCCCCTCCCGGCTCACCTGTGCCCTCTCTTGCTCTAAAATAAATAAATATTTTTTCTTAAAAAGTGATGGTGTTTAACAGTACAAACTCGCTATGAAAAGTAAATAAGCCACAGCGCTCTAATGCAGTCTAATGAATATAGACAGTAATATTGTACCATAATTATATGGTAAATATTGCTACATCAGCAATCATATTACAATATACAAATGTATTAAAGTAACATCAGTTAAGTGTTCAAGTCTTGATTTTTGGCTCAGGCATGATCTCAGGGCTGTGAGATCAAGCCCCACATGGATCCTGCTTGAGATTCTCTCTCCTCCTCTCCCTCTGCTCTTCCCCCCTTCCCCTCTCTAAAAAAAAAGAAAGAAAAGAAAGGTCCTTGAATTCTTGACATTTCTTTCAAAAAGTAGAGCCAATTTTCCCATTCCTTGAGTATGAGCTGTCCTTAATGACAAGCTTAAGAAGAGAGTGTGGCAGGAGTTAATGGTGTGTAACTTCCACAACTAAATCGTCAAAGTCTTTGCCACTTCCATCTTGCCTTATTTTGGATTAATCACCCTGGGGGACACAAACCACCATGTCCTGAGAACTCAAGCAGCCTGTGGAGAGCCTACTTGGAGAGGAACTGTGACCACCTACCAAGAACCAGCATAAAATTCCCAGTTACATGAGTGAGCCCTCTTGGATACTTCAAGATACTGCATCCCTCACCAACATCTCTGAGCTAAGCCACTCCCAAAGAAACAGAAATAGTAAGTATCAATTGTCATTTTAAGCCACTTGGTTTTGAAGTAATTTGTTGTGCAACAACATATAACTAACACAGCCTCTCACATCCTAGAACCAAATTTTATCTACAACAGAAACTAAAAATAGCTTGCTTCAGTTTAATACTATGATTTGCCCACGTTAATAAAATTTCAAATTTTCCTTCCTCATACACTAAGTAGTGTTCCTTTTTTAATTCCCCCAAATCGCTTCATACTATTTCATAATATTCATCAGTTTCTAAGTTAATTTTAAGAAACAGCAACTGAAGCAGACTTCAGATGGTCAGCAAGGACTGTTCTGAATCTCTTTATTTTTGCAAAGCAAATATACTAGGTCCTGAGTGGAGAACCATGCCCTTGAGGTATGAAATAATCCATGTTTTTCAACTAAACTTTTTCCCCTGGATCTGAAGGTTACAGGCCAGTGGGAGATTTGGAAAGTTTCTCCTTTACCTCTGTGAGGGATCCACAAGCCACACCACCATGCAGGGCTTCATCCAATGCAGAAAGGGTTGTGCCTAAGAATGCTGGGGAGAGAGAAGCAGACGTCTGCATCTTCATCCCATAAGCCTGAACAAGAAAAAGAAGATGTTCTTTTCAATCTCCATATCTATTCAAAACCAGAAACCAACTCCAACTCTAGCAGCTGGAACCCCAATCCATCTCTCTTTTCCTCAATCTATTTGTTAAATAAATATTTAGTCCATGCCAGAGACTATGCCAGACTATGGGGATATGACAGAGGAGACAGAGGTCCTGCCCTCATAGTACCTATGGTCACCCAGCAGTTGAAATTAGGACTGGAAACTAGGCAATTATAATACAGTTATCAGAGACGCCATGACAGGGACAGTGGACTCACAGAGATAGTATATACCTCATCTATGAATTCTGTGATCCAGGAAGACTTCAGGAGGAGCTGGATATCTGAGCTAAAATGTGAAATAGCTGTTAAGCAAAGGAAATACACATACTCCTGCCAGAGACAGAACACACAAAGAAAGGGAGAAAATGGAAACTAATAAAAACTACAAAAAATAAAAAGAGTTAGAATGGTTGAAAGATGGAGTGTGGTCACAGTGGGGCCAGTGATGGGGCTGGAGAAATAAGCTGGGGCCAAATCACAACGAAGAGCCTTGTTGAAGTCTGGGGTCAATGTGGAAAGCAAGAAGGAATGGCTTGCTCAAGTTATCTTTTCAAACCAAGGTTGGTCTGTGAAGAATAGCTTGAAGATAGGTATGGTAGCCTGAGAAACAGCCCCCTAAGAAATGTCTGCATCAAATCTTTGGAACCTGTGAATGTTATCTTCCTTTGAAAAAGGGCCTCTAAAATGTGATTAATGTGATTACATACCTAGCAGTGTTTAAGAACGCTTACCTCTACAATTTCTAACATTAAAAATTAATACTATTTTATTAAATTGCCCAAATAAACTGAGGTCAAGCCACAGAACAGTAATTATTCCTTCCTTCATTCATTCATTTTCAACAAATACTGAGTACTTACTGCATGCCATATACTATAATAAATTCTGGGAACAAAAACAGAGACAGTTTCTAACCACTTCCAGTTTACAACTTAATAAATCTACATATCAAATCCAAGGCCCTTCTGCTTCTGTGAAGATGTAGGAAAACAAGCATATTAATATTTGTAAGCCACACTTCTGTCCAATCTCACCTATTAAATTCTTAGATAATTTAAACCATGGATTATCACATTTTTCTAAGGCTATACTCAGGTACATTCAAAAAAAGAAAAGAAAAACTACAGGAAAAAGTCATGTGGTATGCATCTGACTTAGAAATACCTGAATATTGTCTACAATATATCATCAGGCTATTGCCTGGTAGGTAGGCTTGGAGACAGTTTATCAAACGTGTAAAGGCTGGACCAATCTGTCTACATTAAAGTACTTCCTTGCCACTATAAGAACACTAAGAACAATAGAATTAGTGACACTTATAAAAAAGACTAAAATGAAGGAACAGGATAAGATATGATAGCATGTATACAATATCAGAAATGATAGTATGTATATAAATGAAACAAAAAGGAATATTTTGGTATGCCACTCCACCAGTTTTTCTTCATGGTGGTGGCTGCTTCTTCTCAGATGCATCATTATTTAATCTGATTTTAAAGTGTTGGCTTCGCTCAGGACTTGGTCTTGGATATGCTTATCTCATTGTCATATTTACACTGATGACTCCCAAACACATACTGCTATGACAGACCTCTCCTTCAGATTGCAGATCCGCATATTGAACTGCCTGCTTCGTATCTCCACTCAATGTTTCATAAGCCCCTTACATTCAAAAAGACTAAATTAAATTCATGATCTGCCTCCCTCAAGTCTGATTCTTTTTCCAGCATTCCTTATCTCAGGAAGTGTTACTACCCAGTTTCCCAAAGCAAAAAAATCAAGGACTCACCTGTCACTTTCCTGTATTTCACCACTACCTACTGGCAAACAATCACTAATCCTATTCATTCTGCCTCCTAAATATCTCTCATAACAACTCACATAATGCCATCTGCACGGACACCACACTAAAAACGCTCGTCACAATCACTTTCTGTCTGGAATATAGGAGTAGATACCTAACTGGTCTTCACGAATATTTCCCTGCTCCTTTTCAATCAGTTATCTGTGTTCAAGACTGAGTTGTTGTGGGGGTTTTTTTCTCATTAAATTTTTTTAATGGGTCTCAAAATTCTGTAACAGATTTTTGGTCATGTTATTTTCATTAAAAAGTACTGATTTTTAAAAATTAATAACTTAAAACACACACAAAAAAAAACAATTGGCCCACAAAGCATTCTCCTTCCCTTCTGAAGATTTTATAATGCATTGTTATCAACTAGTCTTTTATTATTAACTGGCCAATTGACACAAACAGTTCCGAGACCATTTTTCCACCACTGATTAAGACTGGACTGGCAGGTACTGGGGATAATACTCATTTAGTCTTCTGAGCTTTCTGGGCAGACTCAGTGACCTTGCCAGCTCCAGCTGCCTTCTTGTCCACTGCTTTGATGACACCCACAGCAACCATCTGTCTTATGTCACCAATAGTAAAATGGTTCAGAGGAGGATAATGAAGTTCTTAACATGCACAGGCTTGCCAGGAACCCTATCAGCGATCACCAGATTTCAAGAACTTGGGACCGTCATCCAGCTTTTTTCCATAATGATGATCTATCTTCTCCTTCAGCTCAGTAAACTTGCAAGCAACCCAGCACAGGTGCATATCCAGCACTGATTTGGCCTAGATGGTTCAGGATAATCACCTGAGCTGTGAAGTAGCTGCTTCCACAGGTGGGTCATTTTTGCTCTCAGCAGGCACATTGCCAAGATGAACATCTTTGACAGATAAGTCATTCTTTTTTTTTGTATTATTTTTATTTATTTGAGAGAGAGACAGAAATAGAGAGAAACAGGCTCCCTCTGAGCAGGGAACCTGACATGGGGTTTGATCCCAGAACCCCGGGATCATGACCTGAGCCAAAGGCAGACACTCAACCAACTGCGCACACAGGTGCCCCCAGCTAAGTCGTTCTTGACACTGAAGCCCACATTGTCCCCAGGAAGAGCCTCACTCAAAGTTTCATGCTGCATTTCAAAAGACTTTACTTTAGTTGTAACACTGACCAGAGCAAAGGTGACCACCATGCCAGGTTTAAGAACACCAGTCTCCACTCAGCCCACAAGGACAGTACCAATACCACCAATTTTGTAGATATCCTGGAGAGGCAAACACAAGGGCTTGTGGTTCCAGAAATGCAGTCCAGAGCTTTAGGCAATGTGGTTCCACTGGCATTCCCATCTTTAGGGTGAATTTCCGTCCTTTGAATCGAGGCATGTTGGCACTTGGCTCCAGCATGTTATTACCATTCCAACAAGAAATTGCCACAAATGCTACTGTATCGGGGTTGTAGCCAATTTTCTTAATGTAGGTGCTGACTTCCTTAACGATTTCCTCATATCTCTTCTGGCTGTAGGGTGGCTCCGTGGAATCCATTTTGTTAACACCAATAATTAGTTGTTTTACACCGAGTGTGTAAGCCAGAAGGGCTTGCTCAGGGATCTGCCCATTCTTGCAGACACCTGCTTCAAATTCGCCAACAGCAGGGGACCTGGGTGACTCAGTTGGTTGATCAACTGTCTTCAACTCAGGTCATGATCCTGGAGTCCCGGGATCAAGTCCTGCATCGGGCACTCTGCTCAGCAGGGGGTCTGCTTCTCCCTCTGACCTTCCCCCTCTCATGCTCCTTCTCTCTCATTCTCTCTCTCAAAAAAAAAATAAATAAAATCTTCTAAAAAAAATTCACCAACAACAGCAGCAACAATCAGGACAGTACAGTCAACCTGAGATGTGGCAGGAATCTTTGTCATTTTTTTTATAAAGTCTCTGTGTAAGACTGAGCTTTTAAAAACACAGATCATACCCTTTTAGGACTTTTTATTGCTCTCAGAATAAAATTCAAAATCCCTTACATGTCTGCAGACCCCATGATCTGATTCCTGCTTGCTTCTCTGACTTCATCTCTGAGGTCAGTCTGCTCCTCACCGCTTTGTTCGTCACACCAGCCTGATGTTACTGCTGGGAAGTGCCATTCTCCCTCTCTCACAGGGCCTTTACACATCCTGGTCCCCCTGCCTACAGACTCCTCTGTGCCCACCTCCTTCCTGACGTTACATATCTCTCCCCTATTCATCATCCTTCAGGTTTTAACTAAAGGGTCACTTCCTAGTGGGAGCCCTTCCTAACCCCGGAACTAAGTAATGAACCCTGTTATTAACTTTCAGAATGTTTTGTACTTTTCCGTGGTAGGACTTATCATTACTACAAATAACTGTTTATGTAATTATATGTGTAATGTCTGACTTCTCCCACTGGACTGTAAGCTGCATGAGGGCAGGATGTCACCACGTTCACTACAAGATCCCCAGAACCGAACAAGAGTACCTGCTACATGGCTGGCCCTCAATAAATACCAGCTAAAGGAATATATCAATGAACAAAAAAATCTTCCCTGGAAAAATGTACTGAAGCTAAGCCAATGTTTACAGCAAGACTCAAATCTAGAGAACGCTATGGGAGTGAACATACAACAAAGGAGAAAGACGGTTTCTTGAGCAGGCATCTGGAATGGTACTGATACCTTGGCTGAAGTGGTAGCAGAAGTGGAGAGGAAACGTGAATTTCCTGCCCGTGCTCTCTTTAATCCTCTAACTAGAAATACGTCATACATATTGACCAAAGAGAATGATAACATGCCAAACTAAAACACTTTCTTGGTGCTTTACGAGCTTCAAAATAGTAACAAGTTAATTGACCCGGTCACAGCATCATCACTTACTATTTTAGCTCTCCTCCTTCTCCCATTAAATGAAATGAGCTATTCAAGACTCAGAGGTCAATGACAAAGCTAAGGCAGTGCCATAACTCCAATTCTAATTCTTCTGACTACTATACCTATAAGGTATTTTCTTAGGTCACAAGCTAAATCCAGACAAAAGAGAATACTTCATCTATTCATTAATTTCACAAATCTCAAATGACAGTAACATCCCTTCCTTCGTACTTCACAGAGTTGAACTCCACTTTTTTGCTCAGTGGTTAACAAATTTCGGTATCAAATGTAAGGTAAGTAATCTATAATTCACCTAAATAAATACATTTGTAAAGCACTAAACAGATGTCCAGGCACTCTTATTCTGGGAAAACAAGATCTTTTCTACCATGCACTAAATCTACATGTTGAAAAGCTAAAGTTATGAGACAGAAAGTATAAAATAATTGTACCACTTGACAAGGATTTGTTATAAAAGACTTTAACTCTTCTCAAGGATGAGCAAAGTTTTTGTGTGCCTAGGTGGCTCAGTTGGTTAAGCAGCTGCCTTCAACTCAGGTCATGATCTCAGAGTCCTGGGATCGAGCCCCCCTTAAGCTCTGTACTCCACAATGAGTCTGCTTCTGCCTCTCCCTATGCCCTTCTCCCCAGCTCATGCTTGCTCTCTCTCTCTCTCTCTCTCTGTCTCTTCTCTCTCTCTCAAATAAATAAAATCTTAAAAAAAGAAAAAAAAAAAAGAGGGACGCCTGGGTGGCTCAGTTGGTTAAGCAGCTGCCTTCGGCTCAGGTCATGATCCCAGCGTCCTGGGATCGAGTCCCACATCGGGCTCCTTGCTTGGCGGGGAGCCTGCTTCTCCCTCTGCCTCTGCCTGCCACTCTGTTTGCCTGTGCTCGCTCTCTCTCTCTCTCTCTCTAACAAATAAATAAATAAAATCTTTTTTTAAAAAAAAGAGTGAGCAAAGTTTCTAAGTATTATTTAATCAATAAGCAAGTGGAAACCCAATATGTGTACTTTATGATGTAGACTGATCATGATAAAAGTTAGTATTACAGAGACAGGAACATTCTAAAATTAGGAGTATATTATAATTTAACCATGAGGTCCACAAATTCTACCCAAACAAAAGACACAGATGTCCTTTTGAAATATCACTAACAGGGGCGCCTGGGTGGCTCAGTGGGTTAAAGCCTCTGCCTTCAGCTCAGGTCATGATCCCAGAGTCCTGGGATTGAGCCCCACATCGGGCTCTCTGCTCAGCAAGGAGGCTGCTTCCCTTCCTCTCTCTCTGCCTGCCTCTCTGCCTAGCTGTGATCCCTGTCTGTCAAATAAATAAATAAAATCTTTAAAAAAAAGAAAGAAAGAAAAGAAAAGAAATATCACCAACAGCTACAGGGAAAAAAAAACTCCCTGTTATTTCCTCGTTCCCATAATTAGGAACTGTCTCCCATGAGTTTACAAACTACATAAATTTGTCACATATGTTCTCATTAAAGGACTAACTTGATAGTGTGAGCCAATATTTTTGAGGTGTCCATCTCTATTTTTGCTTTTGCCTCATCCCAAAAAGGATTCTATTTTTTTAAAAGATTTATTTATTTGAGAGAGTGAGCACGCAGAGGCAGATGGAGCGAGAGGCTCAAGCAGACTCCACACTGAGAGTAGAGCCCAACACAGTGGCTCAGTCTCATGACCCTGAGCTCATGACCTGAGCCAAAACCAAGAGTTGGCTGCTTAACTACTGTGCCCCCCAGGCACTCCCCAAAAAAGATTTCTAATGAGATTAAGAATCATCTCAAAAATCATAACCAAATCATAAAAAAATATATATATATATATACCGTTTGCATCTGTGGGGCACAGGCCCTGCTGACCATACACAGAAGTTTCTGGACACCTCTATAACTAAGGCCGGTCATCTTCATAAGCTCCAGTGGGGAAAGACATAAAAAGTCCTAAAGAGACATAAAACAACTATTTAAACATATATGTGCAACAAAGATACTGGAATTAAAAAGAAACTTTTAATGGACACTATCCATGTGTAGATAAAGCATAATTTGTTATAGATCACAGGTTCATATGTTTCTTATAGTATTGCCCCCTATATACCTTAACTGAAAGATATGATGCCATAAACTTACCTTCTAATCCTCCAGTTTAGTTAGCATGTATCAGAGGACACATCAAGGGACATCACACAGCAGCAGCCTCCAACCCAGATATATAGGAGCACTGCCCTGTGCTGGAGTTTGGGCACAGACATCAGAAAGTGCAGGTTGAAATGGGTTTTTTACTAAGCTATGAGATCCTTCAGAGGAAGTATTTAATCACTGAGATAATAAAACTGACTATGGAATGAAATATCAAGTCTCATACTTTTAAGAGTGTTTTCAAGTATGAACATGAAGATTATTAAGCATAAAAGAGGAACCAAAAATACCATTAACACACAAAGCAATTTTTTTAAAATTGTAGCATACTCTGAAAATGTCTTATTAAGGATTAAATCTTAACATAAAACTTTATTTAACCCAAGAGTGATCTGCTTCACTATCGTGCTTAAAAATGCAACATCTGGGGCACCTGGGTGGCTCAGTGGGTTATGTCTCTGCCTTCGGTTCCTGTCATGATCTCGGGGTCCCGGGATCAAGCCCCGCATCGGGCTCTCTGCTCAGCGAGGAGCCTGCTTCCTCCTCTCTCTGCCTGCTACTCTGCCTACTTGTGATCTCTCTCTCTCTCTCCGTCAAATAATAAATAAAGTCTTTTTAAAAAAATGCAACATCTGCTCTATCCATTTCTCTACTTCAGTGATGGGAAAATTATCCTATTAACTTCTCTTGCTTGCAAGAGACATTATCCATTTAAAAAAATTTTTTTAGTATTTTATTTATTTGACAGACAGAGACCACAAGCAGGCAGAGAGAGAAGGCGGAGGGGGAAGCAGGCTCCCTGCTGAGCAGAGAGCCCAACTCGGGGCTCGATCCCAGGACCCTGAGATCATGACCCAAGCCGAAGGCAGAGAGGCTTAACCCACTGAGCCACCCAGGCGCCCCAGACATTATCCATTTTTAATACCATCTCCTCATCTAAGTCCTATTTCTTATGTAACTGCAAAGTTTCTTTAAAGTGGGTGAAACTTCTCTAGAATCCCAAATAAATGGCATGAGTATACTTCACAGTATGCTATAAGCATTCTCTCCTGACCCAAAATGAAAACATACTGGAATATGGATAAATGAAATCACATTTGGAAATACAACATAAGTGGCCTTTTACTTTATATTATTGTTTTTTTTTAAGATTTTATTTATTTATTTGACAGAGAGAGACAAAGTGAGAGAGGAAACACAAGCAAGGGGAATGTGAGAGGGAGAAGAAGGCTTTCCCGCTGAGCAGAGAGCCCGATGTGGGCCTCAATCCCAGGACCATGGGATCATGACCTGAGCCAAAGGCAGACACCCAACAGCTGAGCCACCCAGGCATCCATGATGTGTTATTTTAAATTAGCCTCTGGAGAAGCACTATCTTTTTTTTTTTTTTTAGAAAGTTAGATTTTCGTATTTCAGGCTTATTTTGGAGTTATTAACATACATTTTAAATTAATTTATACTTAAAGTTTCTCCATGAGAAGAAGTACATAAATTTTACCTGACAGGTAACAATCTGATGTCTGTTCAGACGGTCACACAGCTCTTGTGATAAACCCACTCGTCTGAGTTTCTTACTACCCATGCCTAAGGACCTGATGCAGATGCAGCAGAAAAAGAGCCCTGAAAAGAACTGGAAAAGGGCATAATCAATAGTAGATAGGCTATCCAAAACACACTACAAAATAAAAAACTCTTCAAGCTTCTCCTGATGCAAAATGAAACGTATAGTACTTAAAACATTAGTGATAAAGGATGGCTACAGAATCTTTCTAAATGTCTACCAAACATCTACACGGAGAAACAAGACAACATAAAATTGTGCATTTCACACAATTCTTTGATATTTCTTACATTAACATAAGAACACCACTTCTCACTTGTATAGCATCTTAAGATTTTCAGTGCATTTATAAATTTTATTTGGATACATAATTAATCCTCAAGGAGTATTTCCAAGCACTCCTTAGAAAGCCTTTACTTTCACTGCACTGTAACAACAATAAATTTACTGTGCACCCACTAGATACTGTTCCAGAGCTTTACATAAATTATCACATTTAATCTTCTCAACAGCCCTATAAGAAAGTCTGATTAATTATCCAATTTTTACATATGATAACACCAAAGACTAGAAATGTTAGCTATTCCATTGTCATCAGAAAAAGTTAATGGTGGGTCCAAAATTTCAACTCAGGAAGTCTGACTCTAAGGCTTATCCTCTTAAACATTTCACTCTACTACAAGCCCATAATTATACTTAACCTCTTTTTATACGAGGCAGAGCAAACCTCTGTATCAAGTAAGATTTTATTTCAGGTCTTATTTACAAACTGAAATTGTCTTTATTGTATTAGCTGCTCACATTCTCACATGCAACTAAATTTCACTCTTGTTGAACCTCACTGGGGCTAAACAAGACTCGTGATATATTTGCTTTCAGAGAACTAGAACACAATCATTGTGATTCCTTTCATAATGCATGCAAAGGAGAGGTTGTGTATCTCACTGAGATGGCAAGATGTCCTCTGAGTAGAAAGAGGAACTCTTCATTGTTCCAGGCAATAAAGCAATATAGTTATCAGAAAAGGAGTAACATTCTAGAACAAAATCACATGGTACTGATAATGTAGATATCAGTTTATTTCCAATACCATGGCCCAAATTTCTACATAACATCTAAATTCTCTGAATCAAATGAACTCTCTCCCTCCCTTTCTCTCCCTCTTCTTCCTCCCTTTCTCTTTCTCTCTCTCTCTCTCTCTCACACACACACACACACCTCCCAAACACAAAATACATTCCTCTCATTCTCCAGTGGGAATTTGTCAGTATTGATTTGTTTCCCAAATAGTTTACCAAGTGATGTCTGCTGTATCATTTCCTAGTGTCTTTACAGATCAGATAGTTCTGGGCAATAACACCATTTAGACTGATAAATTCAATCAAAAAGGAGAACCCAAACTTCCTGGCCTTTAACAATAACCAACTCTGTTATCTCAGCCTCATTAGGGCCACCCCCATCATCATATGCATACTGCCTCGGGTTAGTCCTTTAACTATCCAAAAAAAAAAATTTTTTTTTTCATTCATTTGCTCCTTCCACAGATACTTCTTAATCACACACTCTGTGAGTCCTGGGGTACAAGAATCATTTAAGCATACTCCCTACCCTTTGGGAACACGTGGTAAAAGATGAAAAGAGATGTATACACAAATAATTACAGTCATGCAATAAGTATTGTCATTGACATTTAAATGTGCTATGGAAGCAGACAGAAAGAAGCACCAAACTGGTCTGCAAAAGTCAGGTCAGTACCACAATCCTGCCAGAGGTAGCTACCTGAAAATTTGCTCCAATCCTGTCACTGTCAACCTTTAAAACTACCCATGAGACCATTAGACCGTGGGATAAATTCCACACTTCTTAAGATCGCCTAAAGACCCTTCATCAACTGATCTCTCACTTCCCTCTCATTCATGTATCTGATTGCAAGGCCCAGATCCTGGCCTTCCTGGCAGCTACTTCATCTCCTGGTGTCTGTGTTTCCTCTCTGTAAAACAAATATCTACCTCATAAGCATGTGGTGAAAGGTTAAAGGATTCGGTGCCTGACACACAGAGCTATCAGTCCAGGCAGCAAAACATCATTTGCCGCCTCACTTATCGGCTCTCCAGCCACGGTAGTTTGGTAGGTTGCACAAAAGTCAGTTAGTCCTGACTCCTTGTCTTTCCTCCACAAAGCCTGCCCCCAACTCACTCTCTTCCTCTCAATGTTCTCATCATACTTTGTTCAGATTTGTTGGATAATCCTATCACCGTATTATTACAGCTTGCGTGTTTGTTTCTTCCACCAGACTTAAATTCCTGCTGTGTGTGCGCGGGTGCCCGCACATGTGAACGGGAGTGAGACTGAAACCCTCCCTCCCCAACAAAGTAAAAATCCTCAGATAAGATGTTCAATGAAAACTATTACGCAACCATTATAGCTCATATTTATTGAGCCCTTATTACGTGCCAAGTACGGTTCCAAGAGCTTCGGTCCGATGTTTAACCTCACTTTTTAGACTAAGGATACTGAGGTATTGAGTTGAAAAACTTGTGCAAAGTCTATCAGCGGGCAAATGGTTGAGTCCGAATTCCAATCCAGAGATCGAACTCCTCGCTTTAACTACGTCTTCTTCAACACCACCAGAAGGCGAGCAGACTCTAAACTTCGCTTAATGATGGGCTCCCCTGCCGAGACCCCAAACAGCCCGCAAATGGGAGAGGAGAGGTGGGCATCAAGATGCGAAAATATCGCCCGAGTCCCCTAAAAAAAACTTTTGCCAACAAGGAGCAGTTTCCCAGCATCTCCCACAAAAGAAGGCCAGAAGCCCCCAGATCAGCGGCGGGGTTCCTGTTAAAGATACCTATAGGCCTAGGGGGAGTGTACTGGACCAAAGAGAGCTTCACCCCTACCCCGAAATCCGTAACACAGAGAGGGGCCCAGAGAAGGAGCAGAAAATAATGAGCGCATCCCATTTCCCCACAAACGCCCCCCACACGAAACTTTCCAGTACCGGGTCTGTAGCATCCAACTTTCAAAGTTTCCCCCACCCCTCACAGTTCCCCGCGGAAAGCGCCGCAAAGCAACAACCCAAATGCTGACTGGGTCTTCCCTCTGGCGAAATATCCAATCAGGGGTAGGAAGAGAGCCCCAGGTTGGCTCCCATGCTTGCTGGGAATTGTAGTTCAAACTATAATCAGTCGATGAGTTCCAGTCAGTTTCTCGTTACAGTGATTATCAAAGTTCTGTAAAGGAACAGCAGCAAGGAGTGAATGAAGCCAGGAAAAGCCTTGCTTGGAATTGCCTTTTTTCTTTGTTTTGTCAATACATTTAGAAAATGTGTAATGGACCAGAGAGACGTGTTAGTTTTCAGGGAATAATCCATCTATCCTAGAAGAGGTTTTGAAAGAGAGCTTGGGTTTGTTTCGGTTTGCTTTTTTCTTTTCTTTTCTTTTTAAGATTTTGTTTATTTGAGGGGCACCTGGGTGGCTCAGTGGGTTAAAGCCTCTGCCTTCGGCCCAGGTCATGATCCCAGGGTCCTGGGGTCGAGCCCCACATAGAGCTCCCTATTCAGCAGGGAGCCTGGTCACCCCCTCCTCTCTGTGCCTGCCTCTCTGCCTACTTGTGATCTGTCAAATAAATAAAATCTTTTTTTAAAAGATTTTATTTATTTGAGAGAGAGCATGCATATAAGCCAGAAGAGGGGCAGAGGGAGAGGGAGATCAGACTCCCCGCTGAGCCTTACTGGGGCTCCATCCCAGGACTCTGGATCATGACCTGAGCAGAAAGCAGATGCTTAACTGGGGTAGCCACCCAGGTGCTCCTGGTTTGCTATTTTCACCACACTTTGGTGGTGAAATCGTTTGGGAAATGCTGCGTAAAATTGCTTAAACTGAAAACACTTAATGGGGAAACATGAGTCTGTAGTTTAAGAAGACCATGAAGAAACCAAACAAGTTTCTGTGTAAAAGCAGCTGTGATAAAGAAGCTTAGTAAACTGTTGCTTTAATACTCGGTTTCAGATTGCAGTATTATATTTGCAAAAAAGCTTTTGCTCATTCTTTGCTCTCATCTCTCAGTGCATACTTTCTAATAATTTAACCTATTGTATTCTAATTACTGGCATGTACTACTCACTGGACTCTGAGCTCCCTGACAACGGAGTCCGCAACTTAGCCTGTAAAAATAAGGACTCACACCCTGTTCAATTAACGGTTGTCAGGCAAATGAGCAAATAAACTAATGGAGGGGCGCCTGGGTGGCTCAGTGGGTTAGAGCCGCTGCCTTCCGCTCGGGTCATGATCCCAGGGTCGTGGGATCGAGCCCCGCATCGGGCTCTCTGCTCTGCGGACAGCCTGCTTCCTCCTCTCTCTCTCTCTGCCTCTCTGCCTACTTGTGATCTCTGTCTATCAAATAAATAAATAAAAATCTTTTTAAAAAAATAAACTAATGGAATTGGGCAGAAAATGGGTATTCAGGACGTAGGGTTCTGGGATTATAACAGAGCCCAGTTGGATAGAATAACAATGGAGGAGGATCCAGGTTTCCCTGCTCTCGGTATTTCTAGGGCCTGGCAAAACACTATCACTGGTTAGCACTTAGGAAAAGCTGACTTCAGGGCGCCTGGGTGGCTGTGGGTTAAGCCTCTGCCTTTGGCTCAGGTCATCATCTCAGGGTTCTGGGATCGAGCCCCACATCAGGCTCTCTGCTCAGCCTGCCTGAGTGCCTCTCTACCTACTTGTGACTTCTCTCTCTGTCAAATAAATAAAATCTTTAAAAAATAAAAAAATAAAAAAGCTGACTTCAAATGCTAGGAAGTAAAAGAAAAAAATCAAGGGACACTAATATTCCTGCCATCTGCTCCAACGAACGCAAAATAGAAGGCGTGCTGAGGAGTGGTAAAAACCGAGAGGGATGGTCCTTATTAGCCTGGTAGCTGATTTACTCCTCCGTTGTCCCAGCTTTCTGTAGTCCGAGGAGGTGGCGACACGTGACCCAAGCAAATATGGCGCCTTATTTGCATTGTCCCTCAACTGACCAATAGGAGTAGCCGCTCTCAGTCGTCCCACCCCACCCCGCCATCCGGCAACCTCCCGAATGGGATCTATCACCTGACTCGGTTCAAACATGGCTGCGCTGGAAGCTCTATTGCTTTGGGTACCGGGCGCGGGTAAGTGTTAGGAACCTCAAAAAAGGTGGGAGCGCTCTCCACGACCCCTTGTAGAGAGCATCCCTCAGCCCCAATCCCCAAGGGCCTTCAGCTCTGACACAGACTCTTCTCCAAATCTTCCCTCATCTGCCTTAGGAGAGAGCTCAAACGAGGGAGGTTCCTCCTGAATTTCTCATCCTTAAGGAGGCGACCACCTGGGGATTTGAAGTCGGAATGGGCGTAAAGTTAAGTGGGGAATATGAAAGTACGGTTATGGGTCTGCACCCTGAGCTATACGATCATTGAGATTAATTAAATATTGGATGCATGTAGAGAGATGGGATCCACCCCTCGGGGAAAGGTGGAACTTCTCACAAAGAGTAACACGTCAAATCAAACTTAAAACAATAATTAGGGAAGTTAAGTCCCGCTTTTCCCAGCCGGGCTAGCAGTTACTAGTTTTAATTATAGTTGCTTCCGTTTCTCCTCACTGTGGTGTGTATTGTTTCTAGGAGGTGCTCCACGAATGAGAAAATTGACAATGTGATCTGCGTAATTCATTTCTTCCTGTCTCCCTGCACTCTGTGCTGGGAAAATGCATCATCCATTTGGAAAAGAGGAAAGTGCTTCTCAGAAGCAACTTTTTGGTTTTTTCTGTGAGTGCCTTCGCAGAGGAGAATGGGAGCTAGCTCAGGCATGTGTACCTCAGCTACACGAGGCCCAAGGGGATATCCCAAAAAAGGTGGAAGATATACTGCAGGCGCTGGTGGTGTGTCCAGATCAGCTGAGGTAAGGATCTCTCTTTATTCCAGGCAGTCAGAGGACAGGAGACTCAAGGTCAGTATTTGGGCTCTGGTCAACGTGCCTCTCTCACCTACCCTCTGAGGAATTATCAGAGGCAGAGTGTATTTCAAGTGCTCTGAAAATTTACCTCTCTAATATGTGTTTAGTACTTAATCAGTATTGGCTTTCAGTTATCCTCTGAAACAGCATGTAAGCCTGGCCAGCAACGTATGCTTGAAACCACCTTTTCTTGATTATTATCATTAAAGTAGATGGTGGAACTGCATTGAAAACATTTTCTTTGCCTCCAGAAAAGCTCTCTTCTTGCTCATGTAATTGAAGGCATTGTAGCTTTAACAAAGGACTGGAAGTCAGTTCACTTACAGTTTTTATTTTGAAATAATTATATGAATATTATATTAAAAGTTATATAAATAAGTTTTACATTCACAAGAAGTGCAAAAAAAAAAAAAATACAAAGAGTACCTTTTCCACGGCGTCCCCAGTTGTGATATCTCATATACCTATGGTACAATATCAAAATCAGGAAATTGACATTGATACATTTCTGCTAACTAGGCTGTAGACCTTATTAAGTCTTCACCATTTTTTTTAATGTGGATTTGTTTTTATGTATGTAGTTCTGTGCAGTTTTACTCAGGTACAGATTCATGTAACTACTACTAAAATCAAGATACAGAACTTCTTCCATCACCACAAAAGAATGCCCTCACTCCCTGGGAATACCTCTTTATATTTTGATACCTCTTTGTACCCTGGCAACCACTGTTCTCTATCTAAATTTTTAGTGAGGCTCTTCCTGGCAGTGCTATCAACAGCTAGTAGTATAACAATTAAATGTGCTGTCTAGTCTCTCCCCTCACTTTTCCTTTTGACAGCTATGTTGTATTGTACTAAAACATAAAGAGTAGAGACTTAGGTGATTCTTTTTTCCCTTTTTTTTTTTTTTTTCATTTGGGTTCTAGCCAGTTTCTGTCTAAATTACTAACTTCAAAGAAAGCCTTACGAATTCCTATACCCCTGTTTTTAGCATAGTGTTAAAAATAAATTTTTATGAAATTCCTTTTTTTCTTTAAGGCTACTTGATTCAGTTTCTATTTTCAAGAATATACTTTAGGAGGGTGCCTGGGTGGCTCAGTGGGGTAAGCCTCTGCCTTTAGCTCAGGTCATGATCTCAGGGTCCTGGGATCGAGCCCCACATCGGGCTCTCTGCTCAGCAGGGAGCCTGCTTCCCCCCAACTCTCTGCCTGCCTCTCTGCCTACTTGTGATCTCTCTCTCTGTAAAATAAATAAATAAAATCTTTAAAAAAAATATATATATATACTTTAGGGAGACTTGCTTTTATGGTTTTCTATGAATGTTATTTTGTTTAAAAATAATAAAGACTAGGTAGTGAGTTGGAGGTAGGGGTAAGAATTTTTTTCCTTTTTTTTTTTTTTAATGAAAGCTGCTGGCTCTGTTCTGGTTCTAGTTTTATCGATCTGTCATGTAATTGAAAATTTCTCATTAGGGCAATTTCTTCTTGTCTGTTTAGGTTTAAGATAGACTGAGGAGTGAAATCCAAATCTTGGGTCACAAAAGAGTACAGGTCAGTAGAAACTCTTTGTTTAGAAATTCTTTCTTTTCACATTTTTCAGATGTGGACAGGACATGAACCCTCAAAGATTAGCCTGGGTCTGGTGTCTTGTACTGGAAAAATGGTTCTCCCAGGAAAAGGTAAGAAGGTTTATATTTCAGATTTTTTCCTGAAGCCAAGACTGAGAACTTGGAAGTGGCTAAAGATTTCCTTTTCATCTCTTACTTCCTTTATTATGAGGTTTGTCATATTCCGTTCTCAGTATTGACAGTGAAAATGGCTTCAATTTTTATTGCTTTCTCCCTACCTAAATATATTCATTTCCTTACTAACATATATTGGAATGTAATACCATTTAAGGTGATATCATTTTGTTAAATACCATTGTGAGTCTTGTGCCTGAATAGATCTTTGCAAAACCAAGTGAAACTGACAAGATAGCAAATAAATTATGAATCTCATAATACACAAGAAATGGAGAATGAGCTGAGCTGAAACCTGGTTTTTCTTCCAAAAATCTCATTTTAATTAGTCCAGTGCAGTGAATACTTACAGATTTCAACCTCATTGATTAATAATTTAGTAATCCACATGAATTAAACTAAAAGTTAGCAAGTATAAAAACAGGGTGAGCAAATTAATAGTGAAAGAAAACTTGTAACAAAGAGCTTTTTGAAAAAAAGGTTGCCATTAAAAGGCTTTTTAGAAGTATATGATAATTATCAGAAGCTGATATCTATTAGAGGAATTTCTCTGACACAATTCTGTGTTAAGTCTCAGACTTTAAGATTTAGGTGGGGAACCTCTGACCCAGAAGAGAAATGATGACTGGCCCAGGGACACACCATAAAGTTAATGGGAAAAACTAAGGCTAGAACCAAGGTCTTCTCACTTTGAGTCCTTAGTTTACTAGGTTTTTCCACCTCGACATTATTAAAGATACCATAAATTCTGTTC
The DNA here is from genome assembly GCA_003697995.1 of Taxidea taxus jeffersonii. Taxonomy (NCBI): domain Eukaryota; kingdom Metazoa; phylum Chordata; class Mammalia; order Carnivora; family Mustelidae; genus Taxidea; species Taxidea taxus. Next base: position 70,339 of record RCUC01168057.1, read on the forward strand.
TTTATATGTCTATAATTCAGCCTGATTTTCTTCTTTACTCCCCCTCTGTCATCAGAATTAATTTTGCCTCCAGTTCTAGTTTTGCCTGATACTTCTTCACATAGCTGTTAAAAAATAACAAATTCCGGGACGCCTGTGTGGCTCAGTTGGTTAAGCGGCTGCCTTTGGCTCAAGTCATGATCCCTGTATCCTGGGATCGAGTCCCACATCGGGCTCCTTGCTTGGTGGGGAGCCTGCTTCTCCCTCTGCCTCTGCCTGCCACTCTGTCTGCCTGTGCTCGCTCGCTCACTCTCTCTCTCTAACAAATAAATAAATAAAGTCTTTAAAAAAAAAATAACAGAAATTCCTAATCTAAATGTACTTTATATCCAGGTTTTTGGCAGTGTCTGAAAAAAAAAAAAATGACAAAAAGTCTAGCAGGAGAAGGCAGAAAGAGAAGCAAATTTTAAAATAATCAACCCCAGGATGATTGAGTTGGCTCTAGTTTCAGATCTAAAAGGGAAAACTTGAATTGAAATCTTCAAAGAAGAAAAGAAAAAATATCTATTGTTATTGACTAAAAATCCTTCTAGTCCAAGCATGGAATTTGTCAAACCAGATGAATTTTCCCCTCACTGAAGGATATTTGCCTACTTCATGGCTGCCTTTTTTTTTTTTTTTTTTAAGATTTATTGACATATTTTAGAGACAGCAGTGGGGTTGCAGGGGTGGGCAGAGAGAGGGAGAAAGAGAATCCTAAGGACATTCCATGTGAAGGCCCTGAGATCATGATCTGTGCTGAAATCAAGAGTTGGTGGCTCGAATGAGCCACCCAGGTGCCCCATTCATGCCTGCTTTGTTGCTTATTTTCTGTACAGAGGCTCAACCAGACCAGGTGGTTGATTTCACTTCCATGGCTCCTTAGCACAAACCAAGAGTTGTTATTGTTTTTCCCGATATCAAAGACCACTTAATCTTAAGGCTTCAGTGCCTCAGTTATTTAAACAATTATGGGAATGTTTTAACATTAAGCAAGGACCTCAGAGACTTAACTCTTAGAAGGACTAAGGTTGCAACTCTTACAAGGACTTAGAGTAGTTCCACAGGGCCAGTCGCTAACCCAGAATGGCCTTCGTCTTTTAGGGGATTTGTCTGCCTCTCTTTTTCCAGTCTCCCACCTTCTGCCAAAAACTTCCTTTTCAGTTAGTTGAAACAGTGATTCCAGTTTCCCCTTTCTTCGTCCTCGCCCTCTGCCTTTTTATCTTGCAGTGATTTATCTCTGCATGTGGAAGCACGTGTGCAAAGATTTACGTGCAGAGATTTTCATTGTCATGCTGCTTGGAATAAAGGAAAACTGGAAACAGCTCCCATGTCCACAGTATAGGGCTGGCTAATCTATTTGTAAAATACCATGCCACTATTAAAATTATGTGGTAAATGAACTTTCGGTGACCTGGAGGGTTGTTCATACTCTGCTACATGAAAAAACACTTTGGAGAACTACGCATTTGGGATGCATGAATAGAAATTATCTGGATGCCCTCAGACAACAGTGTTAATAGAAGCTCTCTTTTAGTAGGAAGATTTGGGAGTTGTATGTGTGTGTTTTCACCTGCCTATTTCTGTATTCTAATTTTTCTACGTTGAACATTGCTTGCTTTAATAGTAAGTATCTGTGCTTAGAAACAGAATACTTCCCTGCTTTAGAAATGTTAGTCATTTATGACCCTGCACGTGCATAAAGCAGTTTCACCAGTAACATAATTACAAACTAAGGAGTCTTTAGCATTCCAGAGTAAAGTCCTTATATCTTAACCAGATTTTGTTCTTTATCAGGGGCCTAATGTCTACTGTCTGGACATCTTATCTATTCCTTCCTCTTAGTCCTCAATTAAAGCACTTAACTTTTAGCTTTCCAGCATGAATTTTCTCCACCGACTTCTAATCACTAGCATTATATAAGCATTGAGGTGGCCTAGGTGCATTAGGGAAGGATGAGGTAAGAAGAAATAGGATTTTGCACCAAGAACATACTAAATTGTGTTAGCCTCTGATATGGTAAATGGCACATGAGTAGAGGTGGTGTGATCTTGTGTTCTAACCCGCCCCCCCCCCCCAAACACACACACAGTCTTGCAGGTGCTTCCTGCTTGAGATAGGAAATCTTTCAATAAAATATGACTCCCAGAGGGTGCCTGGGTGGCTCAGTGGGTTAAACCTCTGCCTGGTCATGATCTCAGGGTCCTGGGATCGAGTTCCACATCGGGCTCTCTGCTCAGCAGGGAGCCTGCTTCTCCTCTCTCTCTCTCTGCCTGCCTCTCTGTCTTCTTGTGATCTCTGTCTGTCAAATAAATAAATAAAATCTTTAAAAAAATAAAATAAATAAATAAATAAAATATGACTCCCAGAACCTTTAGTGAGCCATGTGATTTACAGGTGTCTTTAATTGAAAGCAGTGTTGGGGTGCCTGGATGCCTCAATCAGTTAAGCATTGGACTCTTTGATCTCAGCTCAGGTCTAGATCTCAGGGTCATGAGTTCAAGCCCCGTATTGAGCTCCATAATTAAAAAAATAAGGAAATAAAAAGAAAAATAAAGCAGTGTTTGTTAGGATTAGTCCTAGATTTTGCTCTTATTTGTATTTGTGTCTGGAGAAAGGGAAACTATAATTTTAGTTTTAAAAACCTAGTAAAGGCAAGTTATTTTGAAACAAGCAGGTCCAGGAAGAGCCAGGGGCTCTCTTTCCTTTTTTCAGTCTTCTCTGATGGCATATCTCATTAACAAATATTTAATGAGGTCACTTTTTCTTTTTCATATTTGAAATAATTCAAAAATACCTCCTGGGGTGCCTGGGTGGCTCAGTGAGTTAAGTTTCTGCTTTCGGCTCGGGTCATGGTCTCGAGGTCCTGGGATTGAGCCCCGTATTAGGCTCTCTGCTCAGAGGGGAGCCTGCTTCCCCCTCTGTCTCTGCCTGCCTCTCTGCCTACTTGTGATCTCTCTCTCTGCCAAATAAATAAACAAAATATTTTTAAAAAATACTTCCTAACCGTTTCATCTTTAGGAAAATATATGCTCAAGTCACAGGTTTGTTTGATTTAGAAATAAATGACATTTTTTTAAATGTGTGAAAATATGACATGCAGTATCTAGCACATAATAACCATTAGATCCCTCCTCTTTCGTTTCCCAACTTATAATGAATACCAAAAACGAGGGTTTGGACCAAAAGAGGATGAAGTGGGTCATACCCTCCCAGGTTTACTCATAGCTGGATGTTTGGACACTGCAGGGGAGATTCTTGGTTTTAAAAAGACTTCATGTGACAGAAGAGTCACATGATGTGAGCAAACCTTGGAGTTTGAGGCTGCTCAGCATGGGATTTAAAAGTCAGTATTTAAGAGAGATATGCATCCAAGTTTAGCTGTTTTTAATTATATAGAAAAGTATCTCAGGGTGCCTGGGTGACACAGTCAGTTCAGCATCCAACTCTTGGTTTCAGCCCAGGTCATGATCTCATGGTTCATGAGATTGAGCCCCACATTAGGTTGTGAGCTCAGCAGGGAGTCTGAAGATTCTCTCCCTCTGCCCCTCCTCCTCCTTGCACGCAGTCTGTCTTTCTCAGATAAATAAATCCTTAAAAAAAAAGAAGAAGAAAATATCTCAAATACATCCAGAAATTTAGTGGTTAAAAGTACTTTATTTTGGAGAAACAGCAGAATTGAAACTAAGTGGAGAGAAATACTTTCTTACTATTTGTTAACTAAAGCATATGTCTTATATGCTAATATATAATATATATATTAATATATAATATAATATGCTAATATAATCTAATCTCTATGCTTCCTTCTTATGATCCTTCTAGAAATTACTCCCAAGTGTTTTCCGGAGAAAGCTTGAGTTTCTGTTATTATCAGAAAATCTCCAACGTGACATTCCAGAGAATATCCTCAAGGTGAGAGAGGGCTTGGAAGCCATCTACCCCAGAGTTACAGTCACTCCACAAGCTCAGCTTGTCCCCATGAGGTTGGCTGTGTTCTCAGACAAGACCAGGCTAGGTAGAGGTCCCTCTGAGGAGAGTTCAGAATTAGAACGAACTTAACCTGATTTTAGAATTCTTAGAGTTGGATTGTCTAGAATTACTAAGTATAAGGGGATTAAAGTTTTTTTTTTTTCATTCCACATAAAAGGAAGATCTAACTTAGATTTAAGCTTGGTGTTTGAATTTTTCACCACTGTATCGTAGAGAATATAAAGGGAGAAAGGAAATGCTATTTGTTGAATACCTCTTCTCTAACAGGTGCATTAATAACCCTCGCACTTGGGGGCTCCTGGGTGGCTCAGTGGGTTAAGCCTCTGCCTTTGGCTCAGGTCATGATCTCAGGGTCCTGGGATCGAGCCCCACATTGGGCTCTCTGCTCAGCAGGGAGCCTGCTTCCCCCTCTCTCTCTCTGCCTACTTCTGATCTCTCTCTAGGCCACCAACTAATTAAAGACGCACTAACAATAGGATTTAAGATAGGGACTTTTCATTTGTATTAGGCCGAGGAGTCATCGCCCTGTGACCATCTTGGACGCAGTTAATGAAGAAGCATGTCCGTAGGCATGGTGCTAAAGCATGGAAAAGCACTTACTAACCCATCCTCTGTTCTCCCTCTATCCCAGCTCTACAAACAAATTATAGGCTTAGAGGTTCTTGCTTTCAAATGTTTACCATCTAGTCAGGGAGAAAAGATACACACAGGCCACAATTATGGATTAAACCAGGTGGTACTAATTTTGAGTACTTTCAAAGCCCAATAAAGAGGGAGAGTCCTGTGGATTGGAGGTATTGGGGAAAGTTTTAAAGGGTGAAGAATAGGCTATATCTCAAAGGATGGCTAGGATTTGGAGCAGAGGTTAAAAACTGGTGTGTAATATTCCCTTACAAGTTGAATTTAAATGCCATGGGAGTGGGCATCATGTCTTATGTCCATTTGTTATCTGCTTAGTCTATGAATTTACAGCCCCTGATTTAGATCCACAGTGCACATTTTGGAAGTGTGAGGGGGTCTAGCTTGAGAATGAAGCCCTTGGGCAGTTACAAGCCCTCATTGTAAAATGAGGATAATAGTAGTGTCTTCCTCTTAAGGTTAATTTGATTTTTCTGTGTAAAGGGCTTAGCACGAAGTAACTACTATGATGTGTTTGCTACTGCTGCTGTTACAGACACACTCATATTTATACTGAAAAGAGGAAAACATCAAGCATATAAGTGATAACATCCTAGACATGCTCACCACAGAATCTTTGCTTTATCCTCTACTCAGGAGTTTTATGAAGCCTTAGCACAAGATACAGGAGGCCCTGGGCTTGATGGAAATCAGAGGCGGGAAAGCTGGAGCCCTTGGCTCAGCTCAGAAGCTGTCTCTGTGCTCTGGGATCTTCTGAGGCAGGCTCCCCAGGCAGCACAGGCCCTGCTGGAGCTCCTGCTTCGCGAGGACGACGGCAGTGGCCTCCGTGGTGGCTCTCTGCAGAAGGCACTGGTAGACCTCATTCGAAGGGCACTTGGAGCTGTGCAGGGCCTCACCACTGGGCCCGCTGGCATAGTAGGTGCCATCTATGGAGCCCTGCGGAGTCTGCGTTGCCCCGCAGAGCCACTCGGGGTTGAGCTTCGTCTCCTGTGTGAGGAACTACTGGAGGCCTGCAGGGCTGGAGGGAGTCCCCTGCAGGAGGAGCAGGTGCTCAACTGCCTGCTACACAAGACTGGACGGAGCCTGGTCTCCCTGTACGGCCATACCTATGCAGAGAAGGCCACAGAAAAGCCAGTGAAGGCTGTACCCTCGGGAAAAGGTGTGTTCCCTTTGCTACGTCTCCTTGCATGCTGGTAATTCCGCTGTATCCAACCTCTGAAGGTCCTCTAGGCTGTTGCCTTCCGAGTTGTTCAGGAAATCTAATAGAGAGGCTAAGCATAAATGGTAAGGTGTTCGTACGTGGAAGTACAGATTTTGTAGTCCAAGATGGAATGATGGAAAAAATAATAAAGTAATAGCAATAGCTGGAAAGAGCTTTTCAGAAGCTATTGAGAGAAGTAAAAGTGCCTTTAACATAGAAGTGTAGAAAACCTGGCTTAACTTTTTAGAAGAATGAACTCTTCACATCTGTTGGTTTTTTGAATGGGCTTTAGCTTAGGAAAGATCTTCCCGTTCCCCAGTAACCTTGTCTGGTTTGATTTTTTAGTCTCTCCCGATCATCTCGATCCTGAGCAGGCAATGCTAGCCCTGTTCTCCAATCCTGACCCAGCCCAGGCTTGGAAATCAGCCTATTTCTACTGCCTGAGCAACAGCAAGCATTTCCTCGAGCAGATCCTGGTAAATGAAACTTATTCATTCCCCATCGCAGAAGTACCCAGGGATTTTCCTATAGGCTTTTTCATTTCTTATTTCTCTCTGGCTCATTTATCCAACACAAAGCAGTCTAATTAGTAGTGAATCATTTGGTGTGTCCATCCCACAGTCCCAGGGGAAAGAAGGCTGTGAGAACCAGTGTCATTCATAATTAGAACTGAAGTCATTTTATATATGCCCTTTGGCAAGAACTAAGATGTTAGATACGTATAAGCTTTCTGGACAGGTGTGAGGAAGAAAAGACAGTGGCAGCAATATGTTGCCAAGCCGATGGGGGACTTTAGTGACTCTGACCTCCATCCAGACCACAACTGAGCCTTAGTTTAATTCGACATATGTTTCTTAACCTCCTCCTGTGTGCCACGTACTGTGCTTGGAGCTGGAGTTACAAAGTCAGTCCCTGCCTTTGGAAAGCTTACAGTCTAGACTTTCTGAGGACATTTTGTACTCACCTGGAGACTCCTGTCCTTGTCCGACATCTCCCTGTTTTACTGAAGAGTTTCCTACCCTAACAAGCAGCAGGGCTACATAACTGTCTACAGCAGCCTCCATTGGCTTACAGGTGACGGCGCTAGCGCTGCTGAAAGAGGAAGACTTCCCAAGTCTTGGCCGCCTACTAGACAGAGAATTCAAGCCTCTCAGTCGACTGCTCGTGCTCCTGGGCTGGACGCACTGCCAGAGCCTAGCATCAGCCAAGAGGCTGCTCTGGACACTCCACAGGGCCCAGGTAACTCTCTCTCTGTGGTGCGAGCTGCTCCAGAAGTGAGTGCTGTGGGGTCTCGAAGTGAGGCAGAATGCTGGGTCCTGAAGTCAGTCACTGTCTGACACCAGGTGCCTCAGTCTGCATCTCTTTCTTCTCCCATATCAACACAGGACCAGGGCTGTGACAAGCTCCTCAGGGATGCCTGTGATGGGCTGTGGGCTCACCTGGAGGTCCTGGAGTGGTGTGTACAGCAGAGCAGGTACAGTCCTATGCGGTCAGCTGCCTTCCCACCACTGGGCACACTTGACCCCATGCTCCACGCGTGTACCATTTCAGGCCGCCTTCCACATAGATGTTTGAGTCGACAGCATTGACCTGCAACTAATAATCATTCCAGCTATAAACCAGGAGAGGAACATAAATAATGATTATCTTTACCATAGCTGTAAAGTTATAACTGGAGGATAATTTGAGGATGACAGTGATAAGTGGAACAAAAGCTCACATTTCCTGAGCACTTTCTGTATGCCAGACATTGCTCTGAGCCCTTTCAGTGGGTAATTTCACTTTAGCCTCACAGTGATTCTGTGAGATAGATGCCGATATTGTCCTCATCGTAAAGGTAGGACAACTTAAGCCCAGAGGAGTCAAATCACATGCCTAAAGTGACACAGCTAATAAGTGTGGTCCCTGTTCTTAGGCATTGTTATCCTGGATCATAGGTTTATGCAACACCTGCCTCTTGCCTGTATACAAGGCTGTGCTTCCCCGATAACTAAGCCTGAGGTCTTCCCCAGATCCAGGTTCGTGTTTTGTTCTTCACTCACTTCATCAGCACTTCCTGAAATAGAGTGGACTGAGGGGGAGTGGGATGGGTTACTCAAAGCAATCAGAGAACCTTAAGTCAGCTATTAGCCAGGAAGAACATGGAAATTGGAAAGCCTAATCTGTGGGCCCCTTCTAGGTCCTTTCTAGACAAGTAGAGCTGACTGATGTACTCTCCTAATGGTAAATGAATGCTCTGCTCCATCCCAAACCAACTAGAAGTTAGTGTTGAGGGAAGTGAAACCTGTGGTGTCATGGGCCAGAGAGAAAGAACAAGAGGGAACTGAAATGGGTTTCTTAGAGTTAGATATAAACTGACTTTCTTCCAACCTCTCAATTTTGCCCTTCAGCAACCCCATACCAAAGAGAGATCTCTTGTGTCATTTACATGGTGGAGACAGCCACTCCGTGCTCTACTCTCTCCATCATCTTACCAACCTTCCAGCCCTCAGGGAGGAAGATGTTCTCAAGCTCTTACAGAAGGTGCCAGCCAAGGACCCCCCGCAAGAGCATGGTGAGTTGGGTAGGCTTCCATCTTAGGACAATCCTGCACCAGTTTCTTTCAGCACAAGATTTATGTAAATTTGATCTGTCAAGGTGGGTGGTCCAGCAGGTGCCCACTAGTTTGGCACTATTTGTCCCATTCAGATTATGGGTTGTAGGGACACTCTTCTCCTTTCTTGGTGAGGTATAGGGAATCCTATGAGAACAGGCCCACAGGAACCTTTGTCCTCCTGGAATTTTCTCAGGAACCACTCACATACCTTTATCCCAATGAAGCAGAATTAGGACCTGCCCTCTGACTTTGCAGCATTGTCATGGGCAGTATTTATGAAAGTTCTTGGTGAGTGTTTCCATGCTTCATAAGCTTCTTCCTGGCAAATTCTGTGCTTCCTTTCCCTCCCTCTCTCCTTCATAATCTGTTAAACAGATAAAGAAGTTTAGAAGACTTGCCTAAAACAATAACAAAGCGTTTTAACCTTGAATCTCTGCTTAAAACTCAGCTCCTCGTTAACAAGCTCTTTTTTGCTCTCAACCTAGATACTGTTTTCATTTATGTTTTAAAAGAATCTACTACTAATTAGAAAACCATTATTACTATATTTTATATTTTTTTCTGGAGAAGTAGGCAATTTGTTTACCAGATCTCCTAAAGGAACTAGAACTCTCTGTTTCCTACAGAGAGTACAAGTACAAAAGGCTTCCAGAGAAGTATTTTAAATCAGATCCCTGGTGACTCACCAGGACACACATGGAACTTGAACTTGGGAAAGACAGAAGAAGAGCAATAATAGTGCTGGGTTAAGGTAACGAAAGAGAGGCATCTGGGGTACAAAATTTAAGGAGTCACTCAGTCTCAGGGTCATGCAAGTGCTTGCACATCCTACTATGCAGAGGTCGAGGCATAGAACAGTATTGGTTTAGTTTTTCATATTACCCTAACCTTGGTACAGCTGGGGTTACTTTCTAAAATTAATCACGAGGAAGTTCATACATAAACGGGCTTATTGCAACTTCATAGTAGCAAAGCATCCCTAACTACTGCATGCCCTGCAGGAAAGGAATCCCTAGGGAAGGGATTCATTCAGTAGAACTATATGCAGCCATCAGAAGTTTAGTCCATGAAGAAATATAATTAAATGCTTATACTGTAAAAAATACTTAAGAAATAGAAAAATTAAATAGTATATAAAATGTCATTACACTCAACTTAAGTACATACTTACATGCCAAACTATCAAAGACATTAAACCAGAATGTAACAGTGATTGTGTTTAGCTGACAGGATCAGGGGTAATATTTCTTTTCTTCTTTTTTGCTTTGTTACATTTAGTACTCTTTTCTTTTTTTAAGCAAGTTGTCCTTTTTTTTTTTTTTTTCAAGATTTTATTTATTTATTTGACAATGAGAGAGGGAACTCAAGCAGGGGGAGTGGGAGAGGGAGAAGCAGGCTTCCCGCTGAGCAAGGAGCCCGATGCGGGGCTCGATGCCATGATTCTAGAATCATGACCTGAGTCAAAGGCAGACGCTTAACAACTGAGCCACCCAGGTGCCCCTGTTGTCCTTTTTTTTTAACCCAACAGATTTCTATATATTAATTTTGTATCATGCAACTTTACTGAATCATTTATCAGATCTAGTAGTTTTTTGGTGGAATCTTTATGGTTTTCTATATATAGTATCATGTCATCTGCAGATAGTGAAAGTTTTACTTTTTCCTTACCAACTTGGATACCCTTTTTTTTTTCCTTGTATGATTGCTATGGCTAGGACTTCCAGTACTATGTTGAATAAAAGTGGTAAGAGTGGATATCTTTGTCTTGTTCCTGATCTTAGGGTAAAAGCTTTCAGGTTTCCACCATTGAGTATGATGTTAGCTGTGGGTTTTTCATATATGGACTTTATTATGTTGAGGTATGCTCTCCCTAAACTTTGTTGCGTTTTTATCGTAAATGGATGTTTTACTTTGTCAAATGCTTTTTTACATCTGTTGAGATGATTACATGGTTTTTATCCTTTCTCTTGTTAATGTGATGTATCACATTGATTGATTTGTGAGTATTGAATCACCCTTGCATCCCTGGAATAAATCCCCCTTGATCATGCTGAATACATTTTTTAATGTATTATTTTATTCAGCTTCCTATTTTTTTTAAGATTTTATTTATTTATTTAAGACAGAAAGACAGAGAGAGCAGAGGGAGAGTGAGAGGCAGAAGCAGACACCCCACTGAGCAGAGAGCCCAGTGTGGGGCTCTTTCCCAGGACCCTGAGATCGCAACCTAAGCCGAAGGCAGACACTCTCAGGTGCCCCTCAGTTTGCTATTTTCTTGAGGATTTTTGCATCTGTGTTCAGCAGAGATACTGGCCTATAATTTTCTTTTTTGTGGTATCTTTATCTGGTTTTGGTACCAGGGTAATGCTGACCTCATAGAATGAATTTGAAGCTTTCCTTCATTTTCTATTTTTTGGAATAGCTTGAGAAGAAATAGGTTATTATTAACTCTTCTTTAAATGTTTGGCAGAATTCACCTAGGAAGCCCTCTGGTCCTGGACTTTTGTTTTACGATTACTGATTGAATTCTATTGCTAGTAATGAGTCTGTTCAAATTTTCTGTTTCTCCCTGATTTAGTTTTGGAAAATTGTATGTTTCTAGGAATTTATCCATTTCTTCTAGGTTTTTCCAGTTTGTTGGCATATAATTTTTCCTATTATTCTCTCATAATTCTTTGTATTTCTGTGGTATCAGTTATTCTATTTCATTTCTGATTTTATTATTTGAATTCTCTCTCTCTCTCTCTCTCTCTATGAGTCTGGCTAAAGTTTTATCAATTTTGTTGATCTTTTCAAAGCACCAGCTCCTGGTTTCATTGATCTGTTCTGTTGTTTTTTTTAAGTCCTTGTTTCGTTTATTTCTGCTTTAATCTTTATTATTTTCTTCCTTCTACTGGCTTTGGGCTTTGTTCTTTTTTTCTAACTCCTTTAAGTATAAAGTTGTTTATTTGAGATCTTTCTTGTTTCTTGAGATAGGCCTGTATTAGTGTAATCTTCCCTCTTAAAACGGGTTTTTCTGCATCCCAAAGATTTTGGACTATTGTATTTTCATTTTCATTTGTCTCCATGTATTATTTCCTCTCAAATTTCTTGGTTGACCCATTCATTGCTTAGTAGAATGTTGCTTAGCCTCCATGTATTTGTGTTCTTTCCAGACTTTCTCTTGTGATTGATTTCTAGTTTCATACAGTTGTGGTCAGAAAAGATGCATGATGTAATTTCAGTATTTTTGAATTTATTGAAACTTGTTTGGTGGCATAACTTGTAATATATTCTGGAGAATTTTCTATTTGTACTTGAAAAGAATGTGTATTCTGCTGCTTTGCGATGAATGTTCTGAATATATCTGTTAGATCCATCTGCTCCAAAAGTGTCATTCTGATCCACTGTTGCTTTGTTTGTGTCTGGTGATCTATCCATTGAAAAAAGTGAGGTGTTAAAATCCCCTACTATTATTGTATTATTGTCAGTTTCTTCCTTTATGTCTGTTAATAGTTGCTTTATGTATTTAGGCACTCCTGTTTTGGGTGCATAAATATTTACAAGTATTATATTCTCTTGTTGGGTTGTTCCCTATATCATTATGCAGTACCCTTCTTTGTCTCTTATTACAGTCTTTGTTTTAAAGTCTGTTTCGTCTGATATAAATATTGCTACCCCAGCTTTTCTTTTCACTTTTATTTGGAAGGTAAATGCTTTTCCATCTCTTCATTTTCAATCTGCAGGTGTCTTTAGGTCTAAAGTGAGTCTCTTAGAGGCATCATATAGATGACTTAAGCAGGTTATATTTTCCTATGTAAGGAATTAGGGTCCGATTAAAATATTAGAGACCCTTTAAAAATTAGGGTGGCCCCCTTTCTCCTGATAATCAAAAAAAAATTTTTTAATGAAAAATTATTAAACAATTACAAGGAATTTCAACTGAGTTTGTGTTTTTCCCTTGATGTCTGCTTCAGTGCTTTCTTAAACATTAAATATTTGTTCCTAACAAATATTTCTAACAAAGGCAACTTTTTGTTGCCTTTGCTCTCATTATTCAGTCTAAATGCATTTTAAACCTTATCCCTACATAATGTGGCACTAGGTAGACTAAATATTAACTTGACACTTTAATTTTCTTAAAAAAGGAAAACAGATATTTTAAGAAATATGAGGTAGAGACTTGTTAAATAGCCATGAGGGCTGTAGTGAACAGCCGTGTAGAACGGAGGCAGGTGGGTAGAAGAAACAGAGGGGCTGCACGTTGATGTTGAATGGAAGTAAGGGTCCAGATGGGGTGTGGGTCAAACTGACAGCAAGGAGAAAGGGTGAGAAATCTGAGCCAGAAGAGCAGTGTGTCTTTGCCTCAGCTGTCCTGCACCCCTGCCTGAGAGACCCGACTCTGAAGTTCTACCCATGTCTCTACCATTCAGATTCAGCTGAAGCCCCAGTCCCTGAGCACCTGAGCCGGTGTCCGAACCTGACGCTCTTCCAGAGCTTCTGTGCCATGAAGTATGCTATCTATGCCCTCTGTGTGAACTCACACCAGCACTCCCAGTGCCGGGAATGCAGAGACAGTCCTTCAGAGGACCCGGCCTTGGCTGTGGAGCCAGAAAATGATTCTCTCTCCTCCCCAGGTACAGACTTCTCCCTGCCATCCCGTCCCTGGCATAAGCTGGTAACAGCCTTTCCCAGAGAGTTCTTCGTGGGATTGGGAGGTGGCCTTGGTTTTTTTTATGTCCAGGAATAATTTCATCCATTTGTCAGCCTCCATGAATCAGAAGGATGTGGAGGAGATATTACCTAAGTTCTAATAGGAGTCTAATCACTTGGTACAGTATTTTCCAAATGCTTTTTTTTTTTTTACTACAACGCACAGTGAAAATAGCATTTCATGTCACACTCCTGTTTACACTTAGGTATATAATTTGTGAGATATATATGTCTGTGTAAGAGATATACAAACTAAGTTTTAAGAAACAATACTTACCTTTCCAAGTGGAACACCCTCTCAATTATTTTTCTGTTCTTTTTTTTTTTTTTTTTAAGATTTTATTTATTTATTTATTTGACAGACAGAGATCACAAGTAGGCAGAGAGGCAGGCAGAGAGGAAGGGAAGCAGGCTCCCTGCTGAGCAGAGAGCCCGATTTGGAGCTTGATCCCAGGACCCCGGGATCATGACCTGAGCCGAAGGCAGAGGCTTTAACCACTGAGCCACCCAGGTGCCCCTGTTCTGTTTTTTTTTTTTAAGGTGGGTCTCTAAGTCAATGTTCTGGGTAACAGCCTCCATTATGAAAGAACCTCATGTTTTATCCTCTTTCTTTGTTCTTTTTTTTTTTTAAGATTTTATTTATTTATTTGAGAGAGAGAGAGAAAGTACACAATCAGGCAGAGTGGCAGACAGAGGGAGAGAGAAGCAGGCTCTCCTCTGAGCAGAGAGCCCATGTGGGGCTCAATCTCAGGACCCTGGGACCATGACCTGAGATGAAGGCAGACATATAACTGACTGAGCCACCCGGTGCCTCCTCTTCCTTTTTTCTTAATAGTTTGTAATTCCTTAACTTTCCATCTGTGACCAGGGGTCAGTTGTCTTCCATGTGGCTTTGGAATATACCTTCACCAGTGAGCATGGTTATTTCTGACTAGTGAGTATTTCTTGAAAGATCTAGGTAGCTCATGATCCCCTTTAGTGTAACAGTGAATGAAAATAGAATCGAGGAATAAGGCGTCTCCATGCTGCCTTCATTCCAGGAACTTAAATACGAAGTGCTTGTCAGAGAATGAGACATATGAGATGAGGAATAATATTTTTGTTTTGTTTTGTTTTTTAAACTTTTTAAAAAAATTTTTTCTCTTTTTTTTAATTTAAATTCAGTTAATTGGCATATAATGTATTGGTTTCAGAATGATTCATCAGTCTTATATAACACCCACTGCTCATTACATTACGTGCCCTCCGTAATGTCCATCACCCAGTTAGCCCATCCCTCTACAGCAATCTACTATGATTAAGAGTCTCTTATAGTTTGTCTCCCTCTCTGATTTTTCTTGTTTTGTTTTTTTTCCTCTTCCCCTATGATTTTATTTTTTCTCCTCTTCCCCTATGATTATGAGGAATAATACTTAACAGCAGAAACAAAACAAGCTGTACTCTTGATTAAGGTAGCAAAATCTGCAAATCATGCAAAGATACAGCTGAATAGTCTCTTATTCTTCTGCCTATAACTGCTTTTCATAGTCATTAAAAAATAAATGACTTAAAAAGTTGTGAGAATGTTTGAGTCTGCCAAGTAGTATTTCTAATGTTTACATTTTCTCTCTTCTCTTTCTCTGGCCTCTTCTCTTACACGTGCTTCTCTAGGTGCTTCAGATCTCTTCTCAACATACCTAGCCAGATGTCAACGGTATCTGTGCAGTATTCCCGACTCCTTGTGCCTGGAACTTCTAGAAAACATCTTCTCATTGCTCCTCATCACCTCTGCCGAGCTTCACCCAGAGCCTCACCTACCCGAGGACTATGCTGAAGATGATGACATTGAGGGGAAGGGCCTGTTGGATTTGAGGTCACCATCAGAGAGCCCTCAGCACACAGCACAACCCGAGAGGAAGTCAGAACGGGGTTGCCAGGGAGTCCCCAGGAGCCTTGCTAATACAATCCCAAGCTGTCCGAAGACAGAGCCAAAAGACAGTTCCCCAGGGCCCCATGGGCACAGCTTTTTGGACCTAAAGCACTTTACTAGTGGTATCAGCGGGTTCCTGGCTGATGAATTTGCAATAGGGGCCTTCCTCAGGCTTCTTCAGGAGCAGCTGGATAAACTCAGCAGCCACAGTCCCCCTGAGAAGCCAAAGCTGCTAGAAGGCCAGAGCTGCTCCGGAAGCAGAGATGGCCTGCAGAGCCGCCTGCAGCGGTTTTCCAAGGTTCTCTCGGAGGCCCAGTGGAGATACAAGGTGGTAACAAGCAACCAGAGCTCAGGTGAGAGGAGACAAGAGAGCCAGTGGGTCCCAAAAGTGAGGAGGGAAAAAAATCCCAGGAATGTGGGAGAGAGTGAGTTGTTGCATGGGAGTCACACCTTAACTCGGGGCATTATCACCATAGCAACCAGTGTCAGAAACCTGTCTCGGAGCCAGTCCAGATCTCCCCCTACCTGTCATCCCAGGAGGTGGGTCAAATCAAAACTGAACACTCCCGTATGACCCAGAGTTTGCTGTTTCAGAGGAGCAGCCTTCCCGAAGATACCGGCCCATGGCCACGGGGCATCCAAGTCTCCGCCGGGGGCGTCGGACCAGAAGGAGCCGGCCAGGTAACCTTCTGAAGAGTTCTCCCCAGGAGCGCCTGGGTGGCTCAGTGGGTTAAAGCCTCTGCCTTCGGCTCAGGTCATGATCCCAGGGTCCTAGGATCGGGCCCCACATAGGGCTCTTTGCTCAGCAGGGAACCTGCTTCCTCCTCTCTCTCTCTCTGCCTGCTTCTCTGCTTACTTGTGATCTCCATCTGTCAAATAAATAAATAAAATCTTTTTTAAAAAAAAAAAAAAAGAGTTCTCCCCAGTCCTCAGTCCAATGCGCCAGACCAAGTGGTGTGCTGCCACGTGTCTAGTAGTCTTTAAAATAAAACACAGGGTCCAAACAAACAATAAGGGATCTAAGATTATCCCAGTCCCACGCCCCTAAGGTAACCTTGCTAATAGTTTCTTTCCAGAAATTTTCATGACATATAACGTATGTTGGATTTTATGCATACAGATGCATCATACTGTATTTACTGTATGTATTGGAACTGTGTTTTTCTTTTTTCACTTACATTCTTTTATATATACAACAGATGTGTCATGCTACATATTGAGAACTTACTTTTTTTCCCCTTGTAATTTAAGGCCTGCTTAGCATTTCATTGCTATGTATACCCTTTTGTGCACATTTAAATTGTTTCTGTTTTTTACTATTATTAACAAGGCTATAATAAACAACCTTGTACATATGTTTGTGTATACATACATACGTACGTACATACATATGTGTCTGTGTGAATATAGCTGCAGAATAAGTCCCTAGCTGTAGAATAGCAAGGTCAAAGATATATGAATATTACCAAATTGCCTTTATTTTTTTAAGATTTTATTTATTTATTTGACAGATCACAGGTAGACAGAAAGGCAGGCAGAGAGAGGGGGCGGGAAGCAGGCTCCCCGCTGAGCAGACAGCCCGATGTAGGGCTCAATCCCAGGATCCTGAGATCATAACCTGAGCCGAAGGCAGAGGCTTTAACCCACTGAGCCACCCGGGCACCCCTACCAAATTGCCTTTAAAAAGAGGTGGACCAGGATGCCTGGGTGGCTCAGTCAGTTAAGCATCCAACTTTTGATTTCAGCTCCGGTCATGATCTCAGGGTCCTGAGGTTGAGCCCCAAGTCAGGCTCCGTGCTTGGCCTGGAGCCTGCTTCAGATTCTCTCTCTCCCACTCCCTTTGCCATTACCCCTTCAGCACCACCACTACCTCTTCCCTCCCCAGCTCGTGCACTGTAAGGAGTTAAGGGTTGATTCTCTCTTTTCTCCCTAATACCTTTAGATGGCCGGGACAGAAGTTCCAATCCATCCCTGGAAAGTACAAGTAGTGAGCTGAGCACAAGTACTTCAGGTATGGGGGTCCCAGCCATTTGCCAACTTCAAGCAGCTTTGCCCTGATAGAGAGATGCCCTACACCAACAGTATAAAATCCTGGACTGAACAGTTTATGACTGTGTTCAAGAAAATTGGTTCTGAGAGATATAAACTTCCAGTTATAAATAAGTCCAGGGGCTATAATACACAGGGTGGTAACTATAGTTAACACTACTCTATTGTATATTGGAAAGTGGCTAAGAGAATAGATCTTAGAAATTCTATCACAAGGAAAAAAGTTTGTAACTAGGTGTGATGAATGATGGATGTTAACTAAACCTATTGGGTTGATCATTTCATAATATATACATAAATCATTTCGTTGTTCACCTAAAACTAATACAATGTTATATGTCAATTATATCTCAATTTGGAAAAAAAAAAAAAAGGAAGAAGGTTGGTTCTGTAGATGGTCAAACAGGTTTCAGCAAGGAAAGGGGGAAGGGCTGTCTCACCATCATGGAGTCACCCATCTTGTATTCAAAGATACTAGCATAGATTTGCTCCTCAGCTGAGGAAGAATTAAGCCCCACTTACAGAACTTTTAGAGAAGGACCTTGAAGATAAGAGTTTAGTGGGAGGTGCTGGCAGTTGAGTTTTTCCTCAGTTTCTGTTGCTTCCCTGGCCCCCACATTCTTGTGTGCCAACAGAGGGAAGTCTGAATGCTGTGTCTGGAAGGAATGAATTGGATGGCCGGTTGCAGCCCCAGTCTCCAAGTTCATTCATCCCCATGATGTTCTCCCCACCCGAGTCACTACTGGCATCCTGCATCCTCCGGGGGAACTTTGCCGAAGCACGCCAGGTAAGGGGAGCACCTGTGTGGCAGGTGTTAGCCGCCCGGGCCATACCTTGTCCTAGGAAGGAAAACTAAGGCAGCCCATGGCTGTCTGGGCCCCGCTGGGCCTCAAGTAAAGCTAGGTGCCTCTGCAACCAGAGCCTCAGGAGCACCTGACGGACCAAATCCAGCAGGAGCAACGGGGGGAAATTTCCATGTTCAAGGCCCAGTCCTCAGCATTGTGAATTTCAAGATTCATCCTGGAGATTTAAGCTATTGAATCGTTTCTTAACAGAAACAGTGTTTCAACAAGATAAAATATTTAGCCACAATTTCACCACTTCAAGATAGTGAAATATTTTTGTGTCTCTCCTTATACTCTTTCTGGGAACACATACGTGTTTTTATATAATTAAAAATCTTGATGCAGTTTTTTTTTTAAGATTTTATTTATTTATTTGAAGAGAAAGACACAGCAAGAGAGGAAACACCAGCAGGAGCAGAGGCAGAGGGAGAAGCAGACTTCCCGCTGAGCAGGGAGCCCCATTCGGGACTAGATCCTAGAACCCTGGGATCATGACCTGAGCCAAAGGCAGACACTCAACTGAGCCACCCAGGCTCCCCAGATGCAGACAATTTTTAATAATAACTAAAATGCTAATTCTATACAAGTATAGGGGACTACCAAACTAGAATGTCCATCATGTTCTATAGGAAGAAGCACAAGGAGTAGAAGTCAGAAAGACTTACACTCTTAGAAATTCCATATCCTTATTTGAAAATTGGAGTTAAGTGTAATATCTGCTTGTCCTACCTCATGGGAATGTTAAGAGGTTTATGTACAAGCTGTAAGAAATACAAGAATGCTCTACTAAAAATTGCTTAAATTTAATGGCATAAAAACCTACTCTTCTGGTTTCTAAAACTCTCTTGGTATTTTTTTTTAAGATTTTATTTATTTATTTGTCAGAGAGAGAGCACAAGCAGGCAGAGTGGCAGGCAGAGGCAGAGAAAGAAGCAGCCTCCCTGCTGGACAAGGATCCCAATGCGGCACTCGATCTCAGGACCTGGGGATCATGACCTGAGCCGAAGGCATCGGCTTAACTGACTGAGCCACCCAGGCGTCCCTCTGTTCATATTTTTATTACATTTCTGCTGATCCCTTAACAAATAGGTCAGAATTTTTCTTTCATTTGCGTTTATTTGTTGAGAAATAAATTGAGAAATCTAGGTGGTAGAAGGATCTTTGTTCAACTTCCTCTAATCATTTTAGATCCCAGACTTAAATGATAATAATTCTGACCCTCTGTGGGAGAACAGGACTGTTGCCAACCTTTTTACACCCAAATTCAGAGAGGAATTCAGCTGGGACCCTCCTCCCCACCCTGACCCCCACCAAGGCTTTATTCCTAAAAGTCCTCTCCTCCTCTTCCTTTCCTGGGACCTTGATCTTTTTTTTTTTTTTTTAGATAAAAATCCCTGTTTTCTTAACCTGGTTATAGAATAAGTCATGCATATTACAAGAAAATACCAAAAATTGTTAACAAGTATTAACCCTATTATCTAGAACAACCAGTATTAAAGGTAAAGTATATTTTTGCCAGTACTTTTCCAAGTTATGAATGACATTTATATAACCAAAATTATGTTGAATCTAAAACTTTATTTAGGGCTTTTTTTTTTTTAAAGGTTTTATTTATTTATTTGACAGAGAGAGATCACAAGCAGGCAGAGAGGCAGGCAGAGCAAGAGAGGGGGAAGCAGGCTCCTTGACGAGCAGAGAGCCTGATGTGGGGCTCGATCCCAGGACCCTGGGATCACGACCTGGGCCAAAGGCAGAGGCTTTAACCCACCGAGCCACCCAGGCGCCCCTAGGGCCTTTTTTGCATTTGCCTTGTCATTGGGTTTAGTGACCTCACAGTAGTCTGATCAAGTAGGTGCATTTGACCATTTCCCTGCTACTCAACATTCAGTTCTTTTCAACCTTGTAGATTATCACCTTTGAGCATTAAGTCTTTTGAATTATTTCCTTAAGAGAGTTTCTCATAAACATTACTAAGTCAAAGAGGGGCGCCTGGATGGCTCAGTGGGTTAAAGCCTCTCCTTCAGCTCAGGTCATGATCCCAGGGTCCTGAGATTGAGCCCCACATCAGGCTCTCTGCTCAGCAGGGAGCCTGCTTCCCTTCCCCTCTCTCTGCCTGCCTCTCTGCCTACTTGTGATCTCTGTCAAATAAATTTTAAAAATCTTAAAAAAAAAATTACTAAGTCAAAGGATAAAAACATTTTTTAAGCTTTATAGATTGTCAAATTGCTTTTCAAAAAAAGATTGTGACAGTCATCCTGCCAGCACTCCATGATGGTTTATTTTTACTTTGTCATTGTGATAGACGCAAAATGGTATTAATGTTAACTTAAATTCCCTGGGTTACTAGTTAGGGAAAACATTTTTCATCTATGTATTAGTCATATGTAATTAGTCATATGCATTTTTTCTTGGAAACTATTTACGTCTTTTGCCTATTTTCTATGGGGGCCATAGAGGCTTTCTTGCTAACTTTCATGAATAATTTCTGTATTTGATCTGTTCTTCTAATATTAGGTGCTCTCACAAGCCTCCAAAGCAGATGTCTCAGAGCCATACTCTCATGCTAGGCAAGATCTCCTATCTCTAGATTCCCTAACTCAGTGGACCCAGCACAACCCCCACTCCTCCTCTTCCCATGACAGGTGGTGTTCATGTTCGACCTGAAGTCCTCACCCAGCTCAGGGGAGCTGATGTTCATGGAGCGCTACCAGGAGGTGATCCAGGAGCTGTCCCGGGTAGAGCACAAGATTGAAAACCAGAACTCAGATGGTGGTAGCAGCACCATTCGAAGAACAGGCAGTGGCCGCTCCACACTACAGGCCATTGGCAACGCTGCAGCAGCAGGTGCAGGAGAGGTGGGGGTTGGGGAAATAGCGAATCATAGATTCCTCATGCAGGTGAGCATAGCATCTGAAAAATAGCAATGCTGACACATGCAGAGTCTGTTTCTAGCTATGGCCCAACTTCCCTGACCCCGGTGGTCCCATCTCTGCCACTTGAGCTGCTCCATTCAGTTTGTCCTAAGGGGTTTAAACTGGAGGGTGTGAATGCTGTTTCCCTCATGTGTTCTGATGGCCACTGGCTTGGGCTTTGGGAAATGGTTGGGAGTTTATTTCCTTCCTATGTAGTTATTCCGGAATAAAACATAGCACTTCACTTTTCTTTAAAGTGAAGCTGTGTATAACACTGATGGCCAAAACAAAAACACTGATGGTGTAGGATTCACAGGTATTAGTGCCCAACGTGGATAGCACTGCAAAAGCCCATCCTTTCATGATTTTTTTTTTTTTAAGATTTTATTTATTTATTTGATAGAGATCACAAGTAGGCAGAGAGAGAGAGGAGGAAGCAGGCTGTCCGCAGAGCAGAGAGCCCGACACGGGGCTTGATCCCACGACCCTGGGATCATGACCCGAGCCGAAGGCAGCGGCTTTAACCCACTGAGCCACCCAGGCGCCCCTCATGATTTCTTGAAAGTGGAATCCTGCCCCACATTTCCACATCTCTTACTCATCCAGGCTCCGCATATCAAGTATCGTCACACATTGCTCCTTCTGCATTCTCCCAGAAATTCACTGTACCTCTTCAAAAGAATACCTGCATATCTTTTTTGTTTGTAATATAAATGCATTCTTAACAGTAAGTCCTGTTTTCTACCTGGTTTTTTTAGCAATGTGTTTTAGAGATTGTTTCTGATTAGCACACACAAATACACCTTGTTCTTTCTCTACCTCCCTTTAGATCCCATTAGGAAGAAGCCCTCAATCATCTTGACCATTTTGAGTCTCTCTGGGTCTGCCTTTGCATAACACTGTTTTGAGGCCATAAGAGCAGGCTATAATGGTGGTGCTAATACGTACAGAAGATAATCTTGTGCGGAAGGACCTCAAACTTTTTTTTAAGTAACTATTTTTCGAAATGAAAGTCGTGATAATCATGTTAATCTCTTGCTTTTTATTCCACTTCTGGGTATCCAGGGATGGTATTTTACTCCATCTCTGATGTGACTGACAAGTTACTCAGCACCTCTGGAGAACCCATCCCCACGCTCCAGGAGGACTTCTGGATAAGCAG
>RCUC01168058.1:0-96280 GCA_003697995.1 Taxidea taxus jeffersonii
AAAAAAAAAGAAAGTTATAGTGAAAAAGGCACAGGAATGGTAGAGATAAAGTGAGAAAGATCAGCATTGCTAGCACATAGCAACTTGCAGGCCACAATAAGGAAGTAGCAGTCTTGGAGATAGGTAGATCAGATTGAAGGCTGCTGCAGTGGTCTGCTTGAGGTTAAATATAAAAACTGTAGGTAGAAATGGTATTTCTTGACAAAGGCAACTAATGGAATCATGGATGAGAAGTGCAAAAGTAAGGGCAATGTCAACATTTGAATCTAGGTGACTTAGGAAAATGTGGTACCAGGAGGTGCAGCTTGGAAGGATGTTGGTTTGATTTTGGACATATTAGTGTTTTAAGTGTTAAAGGGGATATTTCTGAGACTTTGCCACAAAAATGAGACGAGTGGAGTACAGAACAGGACACAAGCATCAGTGATTGCAAACTTGACTGGCAGAAGACTGGAGTGCAGCAGTGACAGGAGAGAAGGTGGAGTAGTAGAATTCCTGATTATACATTTAGGGAGATACATTTTTAGTTCCCAGTATTTAAACTGTACAGAATTTTCTTTTTCAGTCTTGGGCTTTCTGATTTTTTTTTTCTCTTTCTTATTTCTCAATTTTTAAATTTCTATCTCAACCTGATTCTAGTGTTAGCACTAAAGAGTTTGCCAAAGACCTAGATGGTAGGGTTAGGAAGATGAGCGCTATGAGAGAGACAGGTTAACGGAAGAGGATCTGCAGTTCCATGTCTCCAGTTCCTGGTGGCCTAGGGATATTCCTAGAGGGGCTGATGGAAAGAGTGACTGAGTAAATTGGGTCCCTCTGTAGAGCTAGGCATATTAGTACTCTAATCCCCTCCATCTCTCCCTGCTTGCCTCACTGTGTTTACCCAACCATATCCGACTGTGTGTTAATCCTCATCTTTATGGTTTTTTTTTTTGTTTTGTTTTGTTTTTTTTGGTCTTGTCTCACTATAAGGATTCATCAAATGCGAGGAAAAAGCCTTTGGAAACCGGGCACCGTTGTTCCAGCTCCTCTTCCCTCCCTGTCATCCATGACCCTCCTGTGTTTCTCCTTGGTCCCCAACTGTACCCACCCCAACCACAGTTCCTGTCCCCAGATGTCTTGATGCCCAGCATGGCAGGGGAGCCCCATAGACCCCCAGGTAACTCTCCCCAAATCTAATTATCATGTGCCATAATGTGGTATCTTTCTAGAGACAACCTAGAAAGATCAAATCAGTACACATATGGGGGCAGGGTGGAGTCCCAAGGTAGGTAGTAAAGGGATATGAATTACCACTTTAAGATCAAACATTGGTCAAGATGAATTGTGACTGAATCATTACTTAGTTAATATGGTTGGCTGGTGTAGATCCTTAATCTAACCAACCAAGAGAATGAACAGGGTCTATTGTGATAATTTTTAAATGACCAAGAGGAGTTAATATGGAGTCTTTAGGATCTTCCCAAAACAAAGTATCATCTCTATTAGCTAGTTTCTCTCCTACTATCCCCAGAGTCTCAGCTGAGGGATAGTCTAGAAGGACAAGGAGTGAATGGGAAACCTGGAGACACCCTGTATATGGAATACCTATGCTGTGTATATATAGACTCAGACAATCTTGGGAAAGGTGGATAGCATCCTTCTGGCTTTCTTTCACTCTCCATAGTAAGATTTGCTATGTATCTTCCTCACGAAGAGGCTGAGTCTACCTAAACCAGGGATTCTCAGTGGGAAAGGGAAAGTACTACTGGCATCCAGTGAGTGGAAGCCAGGGATGCTGCTAAACATCCTAGAGTGCACCGGGCAGTTTAGAGTGCACCGGGCAGTTTACCTCCATGACTCCCCTCTCCCAAAAAAGTAGATCAGCTCAAAGTATCAGTAGTGTTGAGACTGAGAAACCCTGGCTTATAGATATAAATGCCCTGGGGCAGGGTGTGGTGGTGGTTTTAGAACAGAAGGTAAGAGTTGTATTACAGATATGTGTCCACATTTTAGGGAGGTTTGGATAAGCAGGTCTTCTGGGTAGATGAACTTCCTATCACTCAGTGGAGCAGCCAGGTAGTCCCCCCTGTTTGGCAATTGTTAGGGGCATCTGTCCCATTAGGCAATATTTAGTGTAGCCTATTCTGGACTAAATGCTATAGTGAACATAGGGGAGAAAGAAGTCAGCTCTCTGTTCTTAAAGAGCTCAGAGCTGTAATAATCAGGATATACGTACATATAGGAGTATACTGCAGATGTTGATGGGTTATAAAATAAAGAATCGAAAGTATTTTTTAGAAGTGATTTTTTTTTTCTTTCTTTCTTTCTTTCTTTTTTTTTTTTTTTGTTGGGTACCTGGGTGGCTCAGGCAGTTGGGCGTTACAACTCTTGTTTTCAGCTCAGGTCTTGATCTCCGGGTCTTGAGTTTAACCCCTGCATCGGGTTCCATGCTGGGTGTGGAGCCTACTTAAAAAAAAAAATAGAAGTGACTTTTTAAGATTATGTATTTTGTTTCATTTAAGTAAAGGGGAATTAATGTATAGAAAAGGCATTCCACACTGTGTATGTGGTAGGAGTAGTGTGAACAAAAACAGAGATCTCAGGGACTGAGCAAGAATGTAAGCAGAAACAGATTAGCTGGACTAAAAGTACCATATTAAGAAAAGCAGAGTGATGTTTCGGAGTGGTGGCTCTAAGAGTAGAGTTGTTACAGTGAGTGTATATATTTGTAATATTAGAGAGCCATTCGTTGGGGGGTTGGAGGAAGAATTATAGTAGAGTGAGGTAGAAGTATGACAACATTTGCCCAGGTTGGACATAAGAGACTTGATTTTGATGTATATTAAGAATTTTTTAAAAAGATTTTATTTATTTATTTGAGAGAGAGAGAAAGCGAGAAAGCACAAGTAGGTAGAGCGGCAGGGAGAGGGAGAGGGAGAAGCAGGTTACCCGCTGAGGAGGGAGCCCGATGTGGGGCTTGATCCTAGGACCCTGCGATCATGACCTGAGCATAACCAACTGAGCCACCCAGGCGCCCCTAAGAATTTTTAAAAATTAAATTAAAAGCAGAGCTAGACTTCTTCTTTCCCATATGTGTATGGGAATGGGGAGTTAAGAGGAATAGTCAGGAATGGTCCTTTGGGAAGGAGAATGGTTTACTGAAGATGCTTTATCTTTGGGTTTCTTTTTCTCTTCCCAGGAACTTCGAGGAGTGTCCAGCAGTTTCTGGCTATGTGTGACAGGGGTGAAACTTGCCAGGGGGTCAAGTACACAGGAAGAACTCTGAACTACCAGAGTCTCCCCCATCGTTCCAGAACAGATGCCTCTGGGGGGCCATGGTCAGACACCAACCAGCATATTGGGGCCAGATTCCTGAGTACTCCAGGGTGCAAGCCTCAGCTGACACACACTGCCACACTACCAGAAAGACGCCAGGGCCTTCAGGTTCCTCATGCTCAGTCCTGGGGGGATATTTTCCATTCTTCCTCTCACCCTCCCATTGTTTACCCTGTGTCTCCACCATCAAGCAGTCTTCATGTACCCCTGAGGTCAACTTGGAATTTGGGTCCTGTTCCTGGTTCTCGAGTCCCTGGTCCTCGAAGAGTAGATATGCCCCCAGATGATGACTGGAGGCAAACCAGTTATGCCCCACAGTCTGGGCACAGGAGGACAGGGGGAGAGGAGTTTCTGTTTGTTCTAGCAGATGCTCCTGGAAGAGAGCAGATAAGGGCAAGGGCCCTGCAGCACAATAGATGGTAAGGGTAACCTCTTTCCTTTCCTGGAGCCACAGCTTTCTCCGTTAGACTGTACTGTGGAGGAGTTAGCACCCTGCATCCCTTAAAGGTTGTGCTAGTCTCATCTCAACATAGAGTTGGCAGTTTCTCCTAGGGATACCTGGAACCCCTAACAAGATGTGGCTTCTTGAGGGGAATATTTGAAATTCCAATTTCCATTCACCTAGCAAAAGGAAGCAAATGCTATTTTGCTTTAGGGCTTTATTTGAGCCACTTTAAAGATGAATCCATACTACCCTGGACACTAGCCATTCCTTAGGATCTTAGGGTCACCATTTTATTCCTGGATCCTTTATGCCCCCATATGCACCTGAGCCTTCATCCTCTTTCCCTACTATACTGCCAACTTCTGTTCTTTGTTTTACCCACCAATCCGTATTACCTGACCTTCTGTCTTCTCCATACCCCATCCTTGGAGGGGCATATAGCTGTGTGGTCATGGTACTAACCATATCATTCAGGGCAGCCTACCTGCCCAGTATTATGGACTGTCAGCCTTCCCTGTTCCCCGAAACCTTAGGCCTAGAATGCAGAGCTGCCAACATTAACACCTGTCCTTCTGAACAGTTGGAGTCAGGCACACTAACACACCTTCCTGTCGTCAGCAGCAGAGCCATTACTGCCACTTGCTCAGTCACTGTTGTAAACCCTCAGAGTCAGCTAAACTATTTTAGGGCCAAACATACTGTTTTTGTAAAGTATTTTTCATTAATAAATCTTTAAGATAGTTGTATTTAATTCCTTGTCTTTTGCCTTTTGTATGCTCTGGCTCTTTTATATTGGGAGTGGGGGGAAGGCCTGAAGAAGCAAAAAATACCAATTCCCAGTGGGCCTGGGGCTCCCAAAGAGAGAGCCATGGCACAAACATACATGTATATGTAAGAGTGAGTGTGTGTGTGTGTATGGCATTTGAGTGAAGGTGAGGAGCTAAATAGTTTTAAGGATAATTGAAGGATATATACCAAAGATAGGAATCAATGGGCCCCTAAAGTGGAGTGACTTTCCTTGTAATTACTGCTACTAGTATATTTCTTATTCCTTTCCTGCTCAGAGGCCCTCAGTATATTACATACTTCCTCCTTTCCTCCTTACAGTGATTTTCTTGGGATTCATACCCTCTTAGAAACTCACTCCTGATCTATGTACTCGATGTACCCTCCCCTACAAGTTTGTGATATGCCTCCTGTCCCTTCCTTGTTCTCTTCCCATGGCTGCCCCTCCCCTTGCCTGCCTTGTGGGATTTCTGCACTTCTCTGGTGGTTCTCAAATCTTTGTGTGTGTGGGGTTTTTTTTTTTTGTTTTTTTTTTTTTTATTTGACAGAGATCACAAGTAGGCAGAGAGGCAGACAGAGACAGAGAGAGAGGGGAAAGCAGGCTCCCCACAGTGCAGAGAGCCCGATGTGGGGCTCTATCCCAGGACCCCGGGATCATGACCTGAGCAGAAGGCAGAGGCTTTAACCCACTGAGCCACCCAGGCGCCCCCTAAAATCTTGGAATCGGGTGGTTGTTGACAGTGAAGTGGAATAACTATTGCTCAGAAAGGTCCATTTTCACTCTGCCTCACTCCCAAATTCTCCCTCTAAAAGATACTTTGTGGGCTCCCTTTGCAAAGAATACCCTTTGGACGCTTACCTCCTCTTTTATCTTTTACCTCAGATCATTGAGATTGGCAGAAGAGATAGAATGTTTTTCTTTGAGGCCTTTGGACCACGGCTTAACACCCTCGATTATGAACAGAGTCTGAGTATATTTAGTATTCATCAGGAAGATGGGCAGGAATTTCTCACCCCACTTGGATGCTATGCAATCAAGACATAGATCTTAGTGGATACACTGGCCTCTGTCCACGATTCAGTACATCTCTTACTGTCGTATACCCATACCTTCTAATAATTGTTGATTGAACCATCAGTCAGTTCTTGTCCCATTATCCCTTTTCCCATGATGGTCCATCTCTATAGTTTCCATAAGCCAGCGGGGCTCAGATTTTGTATGTGCACAGAAGTATCGTGTGAAGTATAAGAAACAAATTTCCAATTCTCTATATACTCCTCTGCCTTCCAAATCTCTGTTTTCTGAGTGGGTCGAGAGGCAGGCCGTGTCCTTTTCAGGTGAATTCTGTACACTTTGAACATCTCTTGGTGTCATCCCTTCCTTTCCCCTTTTGATTCTGAACCCTTGGAGCCTATTCTGCTCTACCTATATTTTAACCCTGTACCTTCAGACTCTTGACAAGTTCCAGGCTCTAAACATAAGGGCCAGCTTCTCAAACTCCATTTTGAACAGTCACTTCTCTCTAGAACCGGCAATGCCTCGTTTATTTTCCTGTCCGTTACCAACCAAAGTACCCAAATTTGGTAGCCAAACTGTTATACATTTTTTTCTCTACTAGTAGATTCTGGGGTTTAAGTCTCCCCGTCGTATCGGGAGCTCCAAGAGAACCAGTGTTATGTTTCCTAGCACTTATTCACTGCAGCTACTAGCGATAGATAGCCCTCACTCTCTATTGTTTCTGCCTGCCCAGAATTTTTACCTGATCCCTTGGCCTCGTCCTGTTTCTCTCCCAGCCTCAGTAATTTTGCCCAGGTCCCTAGAGTCTGCCCCGCCCCCGCCCCCGCAAAGCGCGGTGCATGCCGGTCTTAGCCCCTCGGTAGGGAAAGAGGGTCCGCCATGTTCCCCGGCGGCGCCGCCGCTTGGCTCTGGTAGCCGCCGCCCCCGCCCCCAACCCCGCCCGGCCCAGCGCCTAGCCGAGCCCCGGGCCCAGCATGGCCGCCCCGGAGCCGGCCCGGGCTGCACCGCCCCCACCCCCGCCCCCGCCACCCCCTCCCGGGGCTGACCGCGTCGTCAAAGGTGAGAGGTGGACGAAGCCCTGGGGGCCTGGCCTGAGGAGCTGTGTGTGAGGGCGGGCGGGAGACCGTCCCCTCCGGAGCGGGCCCGGAAGGGCGGGCGAGTGACTGGCTGTTTCCCTTGGGGAGTGGCCCCTGGGCGGGCCCCTGCTGGGCTGAATCGGTAGCGGTGGCTCCATGTCTCTCATGCCTTCAGGCCGAGACCTGGGTTTCGCTCTTGTGGTCTCCTAGTCGTAGGGGCTAGTCTCCTGGCCGCATTGAGCCCTTTTCTTTTTTCTCCTGGGCCTGTCAAAGCGGCCCAGAGGCCGCGATTAGCTTCCTGCCCCGCGACAGCTGCACGCCTGGCTTCCCTGGGCGGACCGAGGGCTTGGAGACCTTCAGCCACGCCGGGCCGGGCGATGAGCAGTCAGAAATCATCTCGGCTTTGGCCCACGCCTGCTCCCCAGTGACAGCCGTCAGCCCGATTCGCGCCTAGTTAGCGCCAGCCGCAGGGGTTCGCGCTTGGGCCTCAGGTGTCACTCCACGCGGAAACTGGGGGAACCATGTGGGATTGGACAAGGGTGAAGAGACAGGCAGGATTTGGGGGGCCCGGCTTTAAGTGCCGAATAGATGGAAATAAGGTAGCATAAAAGGAAAAAAAAAGTGGCTTGTGGATAGAAGAAAACATTTACTTAGAAAACCGGCCAACAGTGGTCAAAGGCCAAAAGGGGTTACCCCTCACCTTGCGAACAAACACCCATAGAAGAAAAAATTAAATATTTCTCAGCTGGGACAGAATTTATGTTTACCCACAACAGATCAGCAAATTAATTTAAAATAGAGATACTGAGGGGAAATTGTTGCTTAAGATTTCCATACTCTCTCACAGAGCCGTCAACTTCAAACACCGCTGTGGAGGTGAAAAACAATCTCAAATGGTTTTTCTTTACTGTGTAGCTTGGTCAATAAATTGACATCATTTTAGAATAAAGTTTTCTTTGTTGTATTAACGTTTCTTTTCGAAGGCCAGATACTTCTTATTTTCATTCGGCTTCTCAAATATACTGGCACAATGTTTAAACACTGTTAGTCCAGTTTTTGAAATTTGACCAGATATGTTTCTATTAAAATACTTAAAAACAAGAAAGCCCTTTCTTTTGTGTTTTTTTATTTTAATTTTTCAGTTTGAGCCTCCTCTAATAATAACACTGATATGTATCCAGGCTTGTGTAGACAATTTTTAGAAGTTAGTAGTATATCCAGTTGGATCAGGCCTTGGAATGAGCCGAATAAAGAGTTTATGGAATCCTTATCCTGAGAAATCTTTATAAAAAGAGAAGGGGGCGAGAAAAAAAAAAAAGATTGGTAGTTCAGACTGGTTGTCTCAACATGAAATCCTGGAGTTTTGTGGGGGTTGCGGAACAGAGACATGGGCTGCCTCTTCATATCCATGTTGTATGTTCATTCCCCTGGGCACTTTTCACCTTACTATTAGATAGGACAACTAATCACATTCCCCAGCAATGACTTTGTGCTCTCTCCTTATGCTTGTGAATCTTCTTGTTTTTTGTCATATATATGATAATGTTTTTCTGTATTGTACTGCTTTAATACAGTAAAAAATAAGATTCCAAACATAAGGCATATTCCCTTAAGGGTGAGTTGTGAATCCAGGATGGTCACATTTGCAGATTATTGATACGGAATAAAAGTCATTTGATTTAGGTAAATAGGCCAAGGAGCTTATAGTTAAATAGAGCTCATAGGTATAACATCTCATGTGCTTATTAGTATATTCTTCACCGAGACAACTTTCATTTCTTTATGGAATTTGTTAGCAGCTGGAATGCCTGATAAGGATCACATGTTTAGAGATGGTGGCAACAGACTGGTTTGCACTGCTCATGGAGTCTTGGTTCTGGCTTCCTCAGAAATTACTGGGAAATAACACCTTTTGTACAGAAATCTGGTTTTGGATTTCATTTTCAGGCTTCTTGCCTACCTTCTTTCAATAATTACCATCAGGTTATATTTGATGATAGAGAACACCCTTGTCAGAACATATATGACCACAGTGCTCCTTAAACTTAAGTTCAGCTTGTTAAAATCTTCTACGTTTAGTATGTGCTAATTTTTTTTTTTAAAGATTTTATTTATTTATTTGACAGAGATCACAAGTAGGCAGAGAAGCAAGCAGAGAGAGGAGGGGAAGCAGGCTCCCTGCCGAGCAGAGAGCCTGATGCAGGGCTCGATCCCAGGATCCTGGGATCATGACCTGAGCTGAAGGCAGAGGCTTTAACCCACTGAGCCACCCAGGCGCCCCAATATGTGCTAATTTTGTATCTGTATCATTTCATAGTAGTAATATCATGGAGACCATTGTTGGCATTGAATACAAGTAGTCTTTTATTCCCTGAACCTTTTCCTTATTGTTTCTAAATTTTATACTTTTATACTTTTAGTCAGGAGGCCTATATTTTATGGTCATGATGGTTTCAAAAGGGCTATAGATCTTTCTGTGTTTAATATCATGTGTCTAAAGTTCATATGAAGTTTGAGATCTTGGAATATTGTAGGTGATTCATGTTATTAATTTAATTAGCTTTTCACTGACATTAAAATTATTAATGGTGATTCCATATTGCTGATTATGGGTGATTAGGGGTTTTTTTTCAGATTGTAATTATTAGAGAGCAAGAAAGCATGGGAGGGTCGGGACAGAAGGAGGGGGATGAGCAAACTCCCCTCTGAGAATGGAACTGATGCTGGGTTTGATCCCAGGACCCCAGGATCATGACCTGAGCGGAAGGCAGAACCATGCAGCCTTCCCACCAATTTTATTTCTGAGCCTACTCCAGCTGCTGCTGGCTTAGGTCAAATTCTTCTGTTTGAAAGTTGCTGTAGCCCCCTGGGTCAGGTGAGATAGTATGCCCTCTTAAGTATTTCCCATTACACATTTTTCGATTCTTCTGCTAAGATAAGTTGGAAATAAGAAAATGCAAACAAACTAAGAAAAGGGGCTAATTGTATCTGCATGAGTGCCTTACTGCCACATCAGCAAAATTGCTATGGGTAATGAAAGCATAAAACCCTGAATTTATGTATATTGCTCTCTCTCCCCTCCCTCCCCAATTTACTTGACTTGAATTATCCAGATATTTCTCTACCTTTTATTTCCAGATATTTAAAAACGTACTTTCTATATAGATGTGGTCCCAGATTTGTAAAACTCCATTGTCTCTTGAGATTATTGAATCTGTTAGTCTTTTTTTTTCAATATTTTATTTATTTATTTCACAGACAGAGATCACAAGTCAGCCAGAGATCACAAGTAGGCAGAGAGGCAGGCGGGGGAGGGGGGGGGGGAAGCAGGCTCCCCGCTGAGCAGAGAGCCGGATGCGGGGCTCAATTCCAGGACCCTGGGATCATGACCTGAGCTGAAGGCAGAGGCTTTAACACACTGAGCCACCCAGGCACCCCTGAATCTGTTAGTCTTGATAAAAGAATCCACCTTTATCATTTAGAGGGCATTGTCTATATCATGTATGTTCATTTTAGTATGCACACTGTGACTTTCCTTTGCATTCAGTATATTTTCTTTATTTCCTAGGTTATATTGACCTTATCTCTTAAATTACCAGACTTTCAGATTGAACCAAAATGCTGGAGAGTGTGTGTGTGTGTGTGTTAAGTTTTTAAGCTGATATATTTCAAATAGGCAGCTTCACAATTCATTTCTGTTCTCTTGCCAGCTGCCCTGCTTATAAGTCTGAGATCATTTGGCTCAAGTGTTTTCCAGTAGGTAGCTTTATTAGGATTGCTTATTTTCATTACAGATTGTTAGATGACCCACATAGGTCTTTGGGTCACATGGCTACTTCAGTGTTTCTTGCCAGTTCTATTTCATCATATTTTAAAGCAACTTGAATTTTAATTTTTTATTTACTAAATATATTTTGTGGACTTACCTATCTAAAAAGATAACTCTTGAAAATGATTTTTCTTTTTCCTTCCACCCCCATTAAACTGTTAGGCATTCTAAAATAAATCTTCAGTACCATGTGTCCTAGAGAAAGCAAAGAAACAGAGAAAATAGTGTCTGTGAGTGTGTGTATATGAGAGAGATAGACAGAAAGAGATGGAGGGAGGGAGGGAGGAAGGGAAGGAGAGAGAACATTGTGGTAACAAGTCATCTTAGAAGGAAAATGCCAAGGAAGAAATATAGCTGATCAGTAGTAAGGCGAAAGCTTTAGATTCCAGAGTTATTGAATGAATTAGCAAGAGTTGTTAGGAAAAGTTTGATGAAAAGAATCTTGATTTATTAAATGAGGTATATTTTAGTACCAATCATATGACTTCATTTTATCATAAAAATGTTTATTTATACACATAAAATTAGGTGAAGATAATTGGGCATCCTTCTATGTTATGTAATATTTATTTTGGAACATCAAAGTAATCAAATAGCAAATATTTATTAAATGCCTGCTGTATGCTAAAAACTGTAGGGAGACAACAGAAGTATAAAAAAAATGAGGGGCGCCTGGGTGGCTCAGTTGTTAAGTGTCTGCCTTTGGCTCAGGTCATTATCCCAGGGTCCTGGGATTGAGTTCCACATTGAGCTCCCTGCTCTGCAGGAAACTTGCTTCTCCCTCTCCCACTCACCTGGCTTGTGTTCCCTCTCTCGCTGTGTCTCTGTCTGTCAAATAAATAAATAAAATCTTCTTTAAAAAAAGAAAAACAGTCTTAGTCCTTGGAGAAGAAAGTGTTCATGAAAAGTTGTTTATATATGTCATAAGGGTGGGTGCACATTAATAATTGCCAGATAAGTGACTGAGCCAGTAAGAGAGTTCAAAGGAGATACTGATGACTCTGGACTGGAATGGTCTAACAAGAGTTTATATAAGGAAGAAGGAAGCCTTGAAGGAAGGGTAGGATTTAAATAGACAGAGGATTGGGACCATCTATTTGTGCAACATTTACTGAGTACCTGCTTTGTACCAAAGCATAATAGGCATTGAGGAGACACAATTGAATTAGATATAATTAAGTAAGATTCTCTTGGAGTGCTTGAAGACTCTCTTGGAGTCTAGTGGGGGAGGCATAATTGCAACTAAACAATATAACAAGGTATGTACAAAGTGCTATTGGAACTGTAAAGAAGAAGTTGACATTCTTATTTGGAGAGAAAGCATTAATGAGAGGATTATGCTTTGAGGTAGGGCTTGAAGGGTGAGTAGAATTTTTCCAAATAGAAGGTGGGACTGGAGTAGAGGAAACAGCAGCAGAAAGGCATGTTTGGAGTTTGGGGAAAAAGCTTGAAATTGTGTGACAGTAGTGTGTAAATACTTGGCTGTGAGTGGCGGGAGATGACGTTAGAAACCATCTTTGGTACACTAAGTTGAGGAGCTGAAACTAAAGCTATCAAGCAATATAGCCTCTGGATGATGAAGAGGCTTTGGAGTTCAGTTGCCTGGGTTTGAATCCTAGGTTACCTTAATAACCTTTCCCTGTGGACAAGATACTTAATATCACCAAGCTTCAGTGTTCTCATTGGTAAAATTGAATTAATAAAGTATTTTTACAGGGTTTTTGAAGGATTAATGGTGATAGTCCATGTAAAGTATGTACCTCAGTGCATGGTGTGGCACGTGATTGTCTCTTGTGATTATTGAATCTGTTAGTCTTGGTATAAGAACCCACCTTTATCACTTAGAGGGCATTGTCTATATTGTGTATTATGTTCATTTTAGTACGCACACTGTGACTTTCCTTTGCATTTGATATATTTATTTCCTAGGTTATATTAATCTTCTCTTAAATTAACCAATGGTAGCCATCATCATATTTATTGAAGGTTTTAAAATAGAAGATTGACCCAACATCTTAGTTTTTGAAATGTAACATGGTATTGTGTAGAACAAAATATTAGAAGGGGAGAGGTGTAAATCAGGGTGTCAGAGATTAATTACTAAATTTTAGCAAGAGAATTCTGAGTGTTGTAGAGTGGGCAAAATTGAAAAGATTGTAGTAATTCTAGTATTCAGCATCTTAGGACCAAAGCAGTCCAAGTGCAGAATGACCAAAGCATGCATTAAGGGGAAGAGAAAAACCATATATGATGCAAATTCTGAATAAATTTAGAAGTAGATATATTGGGGCATCCGGGTGGTTCAGTTGGTTAGATGTCTGCCTTCGGCTTGGGTCATGATCCTGGGATCCTGAGATCAAGCCCAGCGAGGGGCTCCCTGCTCAGCTGGGAGCGTGCTTCTCCCTCTCCCTCTGCTGCTTTTCCCCATACATGGGTGCATGCTAGCTCGCTCACACTCGCTCTCTCTTTAAATTATTTTTATTTTTTTAAATTATTTTTATTTTTTTATTTTTATTTTTATTTTTTATTTTTTATTTTTTTTCATTTATTTATTAGAGAGAGAGAGAGCACAGGCAGGCAGAGAGGCAGGCAGAGGCAGAGGGAGGAGCAGGCTCCCTGCCGAGCAAGGAGCCCGATGTGGGACTCCATCCCAGGATGCTGGGATCATGACCTGAGCCGAAGGCAGCCGCTTAACCAACTGAGCCACTCAGGCGTCCCTATTTTTATTTTTTTAAAGATTTTTTATTTATTTCACAGAGAGAGAGATCACAAGCAGGCAGAGAGGCAGGCAGGTGGGGGGGCAGGCTCCCCACCGAGCAGAGAGCCCAACTCGGGGCTTGATCCCAGGACCCTGGGATCATGACCTGAGCCGAAGGCAGAGGCTTTAACCCACTGAGCCACCCAGGCGCCCCTAAATTTTTTATTAAAAAGTAGATATATTGGATCAGTTATTGGGTATGCTAACAGGTAGAAGACCAAAACTTTTTAAGGAAACTGATCAGGGGCGCCTGGGTGGCTCAGTGGGTTAAGCCTCTGCCTTAGGCTCAGGTCATGATCCCAGGGTCCTGGAATCAAGCCCCGCATTGGGCTCTCTGCTTGGCAGGGGGCCTGCTTCCCTTCCTCTCTCTCTGCCTGCCTCTCTGCCTACTTGTGATCTCCGTCTGTCAAATAAATAAAATCTTAAAAAAAAAAAAAGAAAAGAAAAGGAAACGATCAGACTAATTTTGCTTTAGGGATTGATTAAATTGAGCAATTGTAGTTAGAGGCAAAGATTGGAAAGACATGTAAAAGACTGAAATGGACAAAGAGGGAAGGATCTTGGAAATACTTCTGTGGCTACCCCACACCCCGCCTTTATTCTTTAGTTCTTAAGAAACTACCCCAAAGTTTTGAGTAGGTTAATCTAGCAGTGTTTTGTACAAACAAGAGGGAGGGAAAATAGAACTGAGTTAGATTTTTTTTTTAGTACACAAAGCAATAAGTACTTGAACTAGCATTGCAGCAATGGAGATGTAAGAAAATGAAGAGAATTTGAAGAATCAGTAGGACTTAGAGTCTTGGAAGAGAACAGTAGCACCAAAATTTCAAGTTCCAGTGAGAGAGAGGTGATAACCATGTCAAAAATAAGATGTGAAGGGGAACCAATTTTGAGGGAAAGGTATTATATTCAGATAACCACCACAGATTAAAAGGAGCCCAAAGGATGCCTTGAAATTTTGAGGACTGTACTGTAGGATTTATTGAACCTTTTTTTAGAACATGTGGTCAGTGCATGGCACCAGAGTGGGATTATACCCATTTTCATGATGAGGAAACTTCTGATGACTCTGATCCAGAAGGCATTGTTATTTTGTTGGTATAAGACAGATTGTATTGGAGTAGCATTCTGAAGACCTCAACTTTAACTATGGTTCTACCCCTTACTAGTTGAAACACCTTGAGAAAGCCATTTAAGTTCTCTGAACCTCTTTTTATTTGTTTATTTATTTATTTATTTGACAGAGAGAGAGAGAGAGAGAGATCACAAGTAGGCAGAGAGGCAGGCAGAGAGAGAGTTTGAAGCCGGCTCCCCGCTGAGCAGAGAGCCTGATGCGGGGCTGGATCCCAGGACCCTGAGATCATGACCTGAGCTGAAGGCAGAGGCTTAACCCACTGAGCTACCCAGGTGCCTCAAGTTCTCTGAACCTCTTATCCCATTTATGAAATGGGGATGGGGTGCCTGGGTGGCTCAGTCCTTAAGCGGCTGCCTTCGGCTCAGGTCATGATCCTGGGGTCCTGGGATCAAGCCCCACATCGGGCCAGGGGGCCTGCTTCTCCCTCTCCCATTCCCCCTGCTTGTGTTCCCTTTCTTACTGTGTCTCTCTCTATCAAATAAATAAATAAATAAATAAATAAATAAAATATTTTAAAAAAGAAATGGAGATAAAACCTGCCCTACCAGACTTCCAGGATGCCTCTGAAAATCTTACAGGTTTATGTATGTGAAAGTACATACTTTGTAAACTGCAAATAAAGCAGTATAAATATATTATCATTGCTATATAATTAGTATCCAGATATACAAGTGTTTTAGAAACTATATCATTAATTCAATAAATATTGATTAACAGCAGTGTTCTAATCACCAGATATGTAGTGATGAAAGACATAGCTCCCTCCCTTCAAAGAGTTCATAAGCACATGGGGGAGATATATTTACAGTGCAATTAGTAAGTGCCATGATATAGATGTGGATTATAGGCTATGATATAGGACCACAATGGAAAGGACACCATTAACTTAGTCTGAGAACATGAGGAAAAGTTTTCAAGAATTGGAACACTGAAATGAGGTTTAAGGACAAGAAGTTAGTTTAAAAAAAATGGTAATAGTGTACCCCCAAACAATAGGGCATGAAAAAGTACAGAGATTTTTAAAAAATGATATAATTTTAAAGGTGAAAATAAAGTTTTTGGAGTGTAGAAAGTATCTGGAATGTGAGGTAGTAAGATGAGGGTTGGAAATGTAGGCAGGGTTCAGATCACAAGGGATTTTGCATGCCATCTGAAGATAAAGAATTGGGATTTTGTATAATAAAGCCAGTTCTGAAACAAGAGAAGGTTAAGATTTGAATTTTAGAAAGAATATACTGACTGTAGTAGAGTAGGCAAAATTTGAAAGATTGTGTAATTCTAGGGAAAAAAAGCCCTTACTCAGTGTGTCAGGACCAAAGGAACAGATGAGAGAATTATTTTTTTTTAAAAGATTTTATTTATTTATTAGAGAGAGAGAGAGAGCGAGCACAGGCAGACAGAGAGGCAGGCAGAGGCAGAAGCAGGCTCCCTGCCGAGCAAGGAGCCCAATGTGGGACTCGATCCCAGCACGCTGGGATCATGACCTGAGCCGAAGGCAGCCGCTTAACCAACTGAGCCACCCAGGCGTCCCAAGATGAGAGAATTATATGGGACTTATTGGCCATGTAGGGTGAGGAATAAAGGGAATTCTAGGATAATTCCTAGTTGGGTAACTATTGGTAATGGTTTAGAGGGAAAAATCATACCCTAAATTCTGTACATAATAAATTTGAGATATGTATTGAACATCCAAGTACAGATATTTGATAGTTTACAAGGGATCTGGAGTCTAGGGGAGAGATCTAGACTGAGCAATCTATTTGAGGGTCCTCAAAATGTAGATTTTAGTTGAAACTATGGTTATGAATGAGATCACTAGTTCAGAGCAGTGTGATAGGAGGGCCAAAGACAGAATATAGGACACGCATTTAAGTTAAGGATCAGGTAAGAGACTAGAAGTCCATGAAATAGACCAATCAGCTGTTACCAGAGAAGTATAAGAAAGACCAGGTGAGTGATTTCAAGAACCCGAAAGAGGAGAGAGCTATAGGTGGAGGAATAGAACAGAAGCTAGAAAAATACTGAGGAAAAAAGAGAAAAAAGTGAGAAAATGAAGATACCCATTGTAGATTTCAGTACCCTTTCAAGAAGCTTAATTGTCAAAGAGGATATATATGGCAGAAGCAGGGATGAGTCAGGGTTACTTGTTTGGATTTTTAGATCTTAAAGATGTGTAAGTATGTTTATATGCTCAAAGGAAAGACCCAATGGAGAGTCAGGCAGAGGAAGCAATAAGACCATGGGAGGGATGACGAGGGTGACTGAAGTTAAGAGGTTGGGGGAGTGGGATGCAGGAACCAAATAGAGTGTTTAGTAAAGGACAGGAGGAATACATCTTCCCTGGAATGGGGAGAAATTTAAATATGCATACTGGTTGTACATGTGGATGGAGAGCAGCAAGAAAGTGAAGTTTGGTCTGAAGGCCTCGATTTTCTCTGAAATTGGACACAAAATTGATAACCGAGTAAGAGATAAAGTTGAGTGAAGGGTTCAAGAAAGAGGAGACCATTTGAAATCTCCCTTGAGTATGTGAGAGAGAATATTTAATAGGATTGCTGAGAAATGCACATGACTAAGGTGAAGACCATGAATTTGAAGTAGCACTGGGCCATTTTGATGACTTTATACTAAGCACCCAAGTTCAGAAACCAACTCCTCCAAGAATTGCAGTTTTCACTTACTGGTAGAATAGGACAAAAGGGCAAAACAATTTAGGATATTGTTTAAAAAGTGGGTAGATGATGGAATACCTTTAAAATTATAAGAAGCAAAGGGATCCAGAAGGGAGTTGAGAAGGAGGGCTGTCCAGTTTCTTTCTTTCTTTCTTTTTTTTTTTTTTAAAAGATTTTACTTACTTATGTATTTATTAGAAAGAGTGAGTGGGGGTAGGAGCAGAGGGAGAGGGACAAGCAGACTCTTGTGCTGTGCTCCGAACCCGACACGGGGCTTAATCTCAGGATTCCAAGATCATGATCTGAGCCGAAATTAAGAGTCACTGAACAGACTGAGCCACCCAGGCACCCCTCCAGTTTCTTAATGAATTGAAGAGCAGATGGAGTAATGGGAGTGGAACTGGAAGGATGGGAGGTTTTAATCATGGAGCGAGAGATTGGAGTCCAGAATTTAAGAGGCAGAGCAGTAATTATGGCCAGGGCTGAGGAATTGAAGAACATCTCAGTGCCCTTTTTTTTTTTAAAGGTTTTGTTTATTTATTTGACAGAGAGAGATCACAAGTAGGCAGAGAGGCAGGCAGAGAGAGGGGGAGGAAGCAGGCTCCCTGCTGAGCAGAGAGCCTGAGGCAAGGCTCCCTCCTAGGACCCTGAGATCATGACCTGAGCTGAAGGCAGAGGCTTAACCCACTGAGCCACCCAGGTGCCCCAGAATATCTCAGTTCTTAAGTTTTACATAGATCATCCCACATGGACTTCGATGATGGGCTTGAGTGGAGAAGGCTTGTTGAAGGCTTGGAAGCCAGGAACTGGATTTGTGTGTGAGATGACTAGAAGTTTAGTAGATGGCAGGGATAAGGATAAATTAGCTGGAAGGCATGAACCCCAAAGGAGAAGATACTTTTTTCTTCATTGGAGTGATGAATTGGAAGTGGTAATGTGGAGCTGCACTAAGACCAAAAAGCCTTCTCTGGTGAGAGTAGTGGAGTGTGGAAAAATGTGCAGCATCCATTTTGAAAAAAGTGTCTGAAAAATGCTGTCCTGCAGGGTAACGAAGATTTTAATTAAGCTAGAGAGATGATAGCATTACGTGAAGATCTTAAGTGTGTGTGTGTGTGTGTGTGTGTGTGTGTGTGTGTGTGTGTAAGGGGAGAACGGTGAGTTAAAAAACATAAAATTGGTATTCAAAATGAAAAGGATTGAGAGGAAGGAGAACTGCTAGAGATGGCATGGTTTAAAAGAAATACAGAGAAAATTTCAGAAACATAGATGATAGGAGGGACTTTATTTGGATAGTTACCAATAATGGTAATGATGAGAGGCCCAAGTTTCTGATTGGTACTTTAAAGTTTTTCAGTTGGCATAGGTTACAGGAACTCCACTTGGTGTTGGGAGCCTCATGGGCCTAATAATTTTTAGCCTTTGCTTAGAGTTGGGGTACAGGTTTGGTTAATTTCTAGGATCCCTTGCCCAGTAGTAGAAAAAGAAGTATCTGTGGCCTTTCCCCATCCCTGATCAGTTTGTATCCCTGGTTTATTTTTCCAGTTGCCTAAATTAAAACTTCCTCTAGACATTTTTTAAGCCACTTTACATTAAATCTGGATGAAATTAGCTTGTGGATGTTATTGATTACTATACAAATATGCACTTCATTCCAAAATTTAGGTTAAAGGCAATTTTCCAACAGAACATTTATATCAAAATGAATACTACCAAATCAAGTTTTCTCGTGTTGGAAACTTGGTGATTTGTGATTATCTTGTAGCTCTTTAGCTTATTCCAGCTAATCCTTTTTTTTTAGCCACGTTAGTTTTTGACTGTTTACATTATATTTACATATATTTATGTTCTGCTTTTTCCCTATCACAAATATAGAAGAGTAGGAAAAGTAGTCTGAAAATAAGGAGAGGGCGCCTGGGTGGCTCTGTTGGTTGTGTCTACCTTCCGCTCTGGTCCTGATCGCAGGGTCATGGGATCAAGTCACATTGGGCTCCCTGCTCAGCCCTCCTGTCAACCTCTCATGCATGTGCGCATGTAAAAATAAATAAAATCTTTTAAAAAAGAAAAGGAGAAAAAAATATACAGGAAGAAAATCCTAGAAAAGCAGGAATAGGAGTGCCTGGGTGGCTCAGTGGGTTAAACCCTCTGCCTTCTGCTCAGGTCGTGATCCCAGGATCTTGGGATCGAGCCCCGCATAGGGCTCTGCTCAGCAGGGAGCCTGCTTCCTCCTCTGTCCTCTCTCTGACTGCCTCTCTGCCTACTTGTGATGTCTGTCAAATAAATTAATAAATCTTTAAAAAAAAAAAAAGGCAGGAATAATGACTGAAGATGAATTAGAAATAAAAAGAAAAACCATTTAAAAGCCTGAAAATAGATGGGAATACTTTAAAATGCCTTAGGAATTGCAAAACAAAGTAATAGTTGAGAATATTAATTTTTGATGAAAAAACTTCTTTTTAAAAAGATTTTATTTATTTGAGAGAGGGAGAGCACAAGCAGGGGGCAGAGGCAGAGGGAGAAGGAGAAGCAAACTCCCTACTAAGCAGGGAGCCCAGTATGGGACTCAATCCCAGGACTCTGGGCTGGAATCACGACCTGAGTCAAAAGCAGACGTTGAACCCACCCAGCTGCCCCGGGGCCGGGGGTGGGGGGGGGGACATTTCTAATTCTCTAGACCAGCAGGGTTAATAATTAACCTCCATTAGGCTAAATCCTATTTGGTTGGCTTTCTTTTGCCTGGGTCAGATCACCTGCCACAGCTCCTTTCTCCTACTTCCAAAGAGGACATGCCTTTTCCCTCTTACGTCTTTCCACATGACTTTTCTTATGTACTGACATACCAAAATGTACTCTTAATGATGAAGTCTTAGAATATAGATGAGGTTCAATGACATAGAGTTCGGAGCTGATAGACAAGAAAGAATTTTTGATGTCTTTGGTGCAAAATGGTGGTTTATTAAAGCACAGGGACAGGACCAGTGGGCAGAAAGAGCTGCTGCCCCGGGTTTTTGAGGAGTTGTCCATTATATACTTGTAAGTTGGGAAGGGGGTTAGGGAATGGCATAAGTCTCTAAGGAATTTTGGAAGCAAGGTTTCTTGGACCTTGAGGGGCTAGCTATTGTTTGGGAAAAAGGTTATTCATTACCAGTAATAAAACCTTTTTGTGAGACCCTTTAGATACATATCAGTGGGCCTTAAGCTTGGGAATGATTGTCAACACTATCTTAGAGGGTTTAGAGATAAAGTTTTCAAAGGAATTGTTAAAGTAGACTCTTAGGATCCTGGTTGGGGGTAGGGGTCATCAGGCTAGGATTGCCCTTTGCCCTTAGCAAAGCTCCAGGTAGAGGGAATTGTGTCCCTAGAGGAATGTCACTCTGCCTGTTTTAAGGGCTTGTCAGTGGGTAAGGAAATTCAGTAATTTTTTTTCTGCCTCTGTTTCCCACATCATTTAGAAACTTCGTTTTCTACTTTCAGTGTTGTGTTGTTAGAACAACACTGATCTTCTGTAGTTTTCATTTTTCACTTATGGTGGCAGTTCTTCACCCTTCCACAACGTATCCGTTCCTTAAAGTGTATCCCAGCTACTTTTGAAATGTAAAAGTATGCCTTGGGATGCCTGGGTGGCTCAGTTGTTTGAAAGATTTACTCTCTGCCTTCGCCTGAGGTCATGATCTCTGGGCTCACTGCTCAGTGGGGAGTCTGCTCCCTCTCCCTGTGCCCCTCCCCCACTCATGCTGACGCTCTCAAATGGATAAATATTTTAAAAAGAAAAGCATGCCTTGAGTTGAAAAAGAAGTGGAAAATCATAGGTCTATATAGATGATTTACCCATGAGCATGAAGCAACGTATACTTTTTTCAGGTGAATAAAGACATTCTGGCTGTTGGTTAAAAAGGGGGCAACCTCAGTGTGAATTGCAGTGGGACATTCACAAATTGTATGAAAACATTCAGTAACATTGGTGACTGGTTGAGTTGAGAGGATGGGGAATGGTGTCCCAGTTGGGTTTTTAGGAAGTTGTATATTTTGACTAGAATTCAGCTGGTAGTGGAATTATGTTGTTGATTGTTAGAAAGTGTACATAATCTTGAATGCATCATCTTAAATGGTATCTGTTTTCCTGAA
Source organism: Taxidea taxus jeffersonii (assembly GCA_003697995.1). Classification (NCBI taxonomy): domain Eukaryota; kingdom Metazoa; phylum Chordata; class Mammalia; order Carnivora; family Mustelidae; genus Taxidea; species Taxidea taxus. The sequence goes on from RCUC01168058.1 coordinate 21,157, forward strand.
TAGACTGATAAAAAAATTCTCTTGGCCTGTTGAGAAAAATATGGTTCCATCTTAATCTCAAAAATTTATACTTGAGATATTTAACCTTTTTATTTTTATAATGTCGCAAAGTAACGTGATTTCTTTAGTAATCAGTTATTAAAATCTGTAGTTTTTAAACAGTTGGTTTACTGATAGGGTCAAATTTGGTTTATTTAGTCTTTGGCTAGAGAAAAAAATAACGTTGACAGAGGTTTTTTTAAATTAGAATGTAGACATACTATATTTGGGGGAACAAAATGTATTTTAATGCTTTGTTCCAAATGTAGTGAAAAGTAGTGGAAATTAATATGTTCTAATGAGAAAATAAGGAAGTTCAAATTTTATTTACTTAGTGTCAAAGAAAGCCAAGAGGCATTGGTGATTTCACAGCCTTTTAGAGGGGCGCCTGGGTGGCTCAGTGGGTTAAAGCCGCTGCCTTCGGCTCAGGTCATGATCCCAGGGTCCTGGGATCGAGCCCCACATCGGGCTCTCTGTTTGGCGGGGAGCCTGCTTCCCTTCCTCTCTCTCTCTGCCTGTCTCTCTGCCTGCTTGTGATCTCTGTCAAATAAATAAATAAAATCCTTAAAAAAACAAAACAAAACAAAAAAACAAAGCCTTTTAGAATTAGTTGACATCCTTCTGCCTTAATTCTTACTTCACTTCTAAAATATTTTTTAAAGATTATGTATGTATGTATGTATATATTTATTTATTTGACACACACAGAGAGAGAGAGCACAAGTAGGGGAGCAGCAGGTGGAGGGAGAGGTTTGCAGGCTACCTGCTGAACAGAGAGCCTGATGTGGGCTCGATCCCAGGACTCTGGGATCATGACTTGAGCCAAAGGCAGCCACTTAACTGACTGAGCCACCCAGGTGGCTCACTTCTAAAAGTATTGAGATCACAAGTAGGCAGAGAGACAGGCAGAGAGAGGGGGGGAAGCAGGCTCCCCGCCAAGCAGAGAGCCTGATGCGGGGCTCATTCCCAGGACCCTGAGACCATGACCGAGCCGAAGGCAGAGGCCCTAACCCACTGAGCCACCCAGGTGCCCCGGGAATCTAATAATATAATATAGTAATTTTTCCTAGGTATATGACCTCAAAATTGTGCTAGATACTATTGAAAGTAGACCTTATAGTTTTCCATTCCATTTAACAAATATCAGTTTGAAAGAGTACAGTTGGTAATTAATATATATGGGAACTGTGGCTTAGTTGATAAATTTGCAGTGATGGCATTTTATGTCTATTTAAAAAGTGTTGTATCAAGCAAATGAAAGTGAAGATTTGCCTTTGAAAAGAATGTTTAGATGACTCAAAAATGACTCCAATGACAAGGAATACCCTGATGTCAAAGATGTGCATAAAGATTTTGAATGAAAGTGGTTTGTGATTCATGGAGTAGGAGGAAAAGAAGTATTTCAAAATTATCATGATTTATTAATATTGTTTTAAATGCATATGTGCATCTAAATTAAATTGTATAAGTATTAGACTTTTATCTATAGCTCTAAAAGTTTCTTTTCAAGTTGGCCAGAAAATATTGCTTTTAACTTTCTAGGAAACATGGTAGTTCACCTTATATTTGGGATTTCTTTCTATTCAGGCTTATGTGGTAATAAATTTACATTTATTGTATTTCATTAAGGTAAAGAGTGTATAATATGATACGTGAGTTCTGCTAAAAAATGTTATGGCTTAGGGACGCCTGGGTGGCTCAGTTGGTTGGGCGGCTGCCTTCGGCTCAGGTCATGATCCCAGCGTCCTGGGATCGAGTCCTACATCGGGCTCCTTGCTCCGCAGGGAGCCTGCTTCTCCCTCTGCCTCTGCCTGCCTCTCTGTCTGCCTGTGCTCGCTCTCTCTCTCTCTAACTAATAAATAAATAAAATCTTAAAAAAAATTAAAAAAAAAAAAGTTATGGCTTAAAGAAAACTTTAGTTATCCTGAAAGAGCTTTTAATTTTTGAGGCAGTTCATTCTCTAATAATTCTCAACAAAGAACATGTTATTATACATAGATTAATAAAAGTATAATTTGATTACTCTTTTTAAAAAACCCTTAAAAATATTAACACCTCTCTCCAGTAAATAAAGAGAAATAAAAACTCCAGCTTTTCAGGTTTTACTTTTATTTACCTAGATCCATTGATTAGTTTTTATGTTACTGTATTAACAGTGATTTATTTTTTATTAATTAAAAAAAATTGCAGCTGTACCTTTTCCCCCAACACATCGCTTGACATCTGAAGAAGTATTTGATATGGATGGGATACCCAGGGTTGATGTTCTGAAGAACCACTTAGTAAAAGAAGGTCGGGTAGATGAAGAAATTGCACTTAGAATTATCAATGAGGGTGCTGCCATCCTTCGGAGAGAGAAAACCATGATAGAAGTAGAGGCTCCAATTACAGGTACACTTGTTTATGTTTTGGATATTATTTTTTAAATTATACCATTATTTAGTTGCTCGGATCTAAGGCTGTTTACTCTTTAATCTATGGTATACTAAAATAATATTACAAGGACATTATCTTGAATTTTGAGATAATTTTTTGTAATTTTTTTGGTTTTTGCCTATTTTCGGTGAATAAACATGAACTTAAGTAACCGAGTGCAGAAGTTGGTCTAACTCGCTTTTGTGAAGGTTTCATCAGTTGTGTTGGCCATAATTCAATTTGATTCAACAAATTCTTATTTACTTTGCTTTCAGTTATTAGGGGTAAATACCGCAGTGTAACATAGCAGTCAATAGAAAGTATTGCATTAGGATGGAGATTTTACTACCACCATTATAAATTTTGTAATCCTAAAACCTATGCATGGCTTCTTAAAGAGGAGCTTTATAAATTTAGGTGAAAATTCTGTCACTGACTACAAATTTCATTATTTTGATTATATCTTGTTCTAGATCTTGAGCACATAAACACTTGGGTACACATCAGCCCTATTAGGACTCTTCATAGATTCTGAGACTTCCTGCTGAGACCTTTTCTTGATAGAATTTACATTATTTCTTATGTAAAAGAAACTAGAATTTAAGTAAAATTTGTTATTTCAGAGGTTTTTTTTTCATATCTAATAATCTTCTTGTTTCAGTGTGTGGTGACATCCATGGCCAATTTTTTGATCTGATGAAACTTTTTGAAGTAGGAGGATCACCTGCTAATACACGATACCTTTTTCTTGGTGATTATGTGGACAGAGGTTATTTTAGTATAGAGGTAATAATCATATACTATCATTTGATTTGTTTTTAAGTGTTACCATAGATGATTTCCATTAATTCCTAGTAAAATAAGTTACTTAAGTTACCTATATTGGGTTCTTTTTAATACCTCTGCTATTCTGAAGTTTTTAGGTAAAACTACTACTTATTCTCTTCTGCTTTTCAAACTCTTTTATTTTCTTTGTATTACTCTGTTTATGCAATTGTAATTGCCATTTTTCCCAGCGGAAATTAAATGTAAACTGAGGGTTCTTTATTGTCCTGTTATCTAGTGGCCCTAAGGAGCTAGTGCTGTTTATCTCTTGCCCCTAAAGGCATTACCCCATGTCAAAAAAGATTAATTGAATTTTTTCTGATTACATAATACATACTATAATGCTTTTATTGCTTTAAAACCTAGTGCTTCTATTCTCCTTCTATAGCTATTGAGACCCAAGTCTTCTGTGTGTTGTGAAAGTATTCATTTCTTTTAAAGAACAAGAGGCATTAAAATGACCTGTTGATCATTACTTAACAGTTCATGGTTCTTTTTGCTCCATTTATTTCTCTAGTTATATAAAAAAAATAAAGTAAATGTACAACTATTTGCATTTCCTTATATATGCGTTTCTCTTTCTTTTTTTTTATTACAAAATGTGGCCATACTGTAATGTTGTTCTGTAACTTACTTTTTTCATATATCCCTATACTGTGATGTCTTTCCAGGTCAGTATATATATAAATTTATAGAATTTTTAATAGCCACATTGTATTCTATTGAATAAACAAACCATAGTTAAATATTGTTAGACATTTAAGGTGTTTTTAATTTTTTGCCATTACAAATGATGCTTCAGTGAGTCTGATTATTTATACACTTTTGCACACTTCCTGAATTATTTCTGTGGGGCAGATTCTTGGAGGTAAAATTGCTGGATGAAAGCTCTACTAATAGATATTTCTGTGGTGTTGAGTATTTACTATGTTCCAAGTATATCCTAAGCACTTAACACACATTAATCCTCACAACACTATGACATAAGTACTGTTATTTTATCCATTTTATAGATGGGGAAACTGAGGCTTGGAGAAGCTAAATAGCTTCCCCAGGGACACATTGTTAGTAAGCAGTGCAGCCAGTCTTATTCTAAGGCTGTACTCTTTTTTTTTAAAGATTTTATTTTTATTTTTAAAGAGAGAGCAAGCAGGGGAGAGGGCAGAGGGAGATGAAGAGAGAGGATCTCCAGCAGACTCCACACAGAACTTGCAGCCTGATGGGGGCTCCATCTCATGACCTTGAGATCATGACCTAAGCTGAAATCAGAAATCAATCATTTAACTGACTGAGCCATCCAGGCGCCTCCTAAGCCTGTACTCTTAACCACCTTTCCCAGTAAATAATTGAATCTTTACCTGGTGAATTTCCATGCTGGTTCCTGTTGTTTATATCCCCTCCTCCAGTATTTTTAACCTCCTTCCTCAGGTATACTAGGATTCATGGTGAGGAATGGAGTTCAGTGTTCTGTCTGCTCAAATTCCCTAAGGAATTTTGTTACCTCTGAGTTCTTCCTTTATTCATAGTTCCATCACCACTATACCTCAAACTTTCCTCAAGGCTTCAAGAGAACCAGAAAATGGCCCTTCGTAATAAAAAAGATAGGGGCCTTTGACAGAAACAATAAAATGAATAATTTTAGAAAGTTTTTTGGTAACTAAGCACATTGGTGTTTGTGTCCTTGTATTCGAGTGTTTTGTGGCTGATTCTTTTAATAGATTTTATTTTTTAAAAGGAAAATAACAGGGACGCCTGGGTGGCTCAGTTGGTTAAGCAGCTGCCTTCGGCTCAGGTCATGATCCCAGCATCCTGGGATCGAGTCCCACATCGGGCTCCTTGCTCGGCAGGGAGCCTGCTTCTCCCTCTGCCTCAGCCTGCCTCTCTGTCTGCCTGTGCTCGCTCTCTCTCTAACTAATAAATAAAAATCTTAAAAAAAAAAGTCTATAAAGGAAAATAACAAAGAATCAAAATAAGCAAAAAAGAGAGGTAGAATTTAGTATTTCTCTGGCTTAATTTCTTTTTTTCCTTGTGAAAAAAATGTAGGTGTGAATAGTTACATATTTTAATATACCTTAACTGGTTAAAAATAAAGTTTGTTTCCTTTTTGTATATAATTCTATAAACCAAGCTAATTTCTGTATGAAATATCTTTCCTTTTTTTTTTTTTTTTTTAAGATTTTATTTCTTTATTGAGAGAGCACAAACAGGAGTAGGGGGAGGAGGGAAGGGCAGAGACAAAGGGAGACAAAGAATCCTAAGCAGACTCCATGTGGGGCATGGAGCCCAACTTGGAGCTCTTCGATCCCATGACCTTGAGATCTCCACCTGAGCTGAAATAAAGAGTCCAACGCTTAACTGACTGAGTCACCTAGGTGCCCTGATTTCCTTTTTTTTTTAACCAAATAAGTAAAATGTGAGTTTTTTTTTTTTTTTAAGATTTTTATTTATTTATTTGACAGAGATCACAAGTAGGCAGACAGGCAGGCAGAGAGAGAGGAAGGGAAACAGGCTCCCTGTTGAGCAGAAAGCCGGAAGCGGGGCTCGATCCCAGGACCCTGGGATCATGACCTGAGCTGAAGGCAGAGGCTTTAACCCACTGAGCCACCCAGGCGCCCCAAAATGTGAGTTTCTTATGTTAAATCTATTTAGAGGGGTGCCTGGCTGGCTCCATCGGTGGAGTGTGTGGCTCTTGATCTTGGGGTTATGAGTTTGAACCCCATGTTGAGTGTAGAGATTGCTTAAAAATAAGTCTTTACAAAATATATATATATACATATATATATATTTAGAGAAAAGTGCTATACTGTTTGCTTTAATATTTTTTTTTTTTTTAAAGATTTATTGACAGAAATCAGAAGTAGGCAGAGAGGCAGACAGAGAGAGAGGAAGGGAAGCAGGCTCCCTGCTGAGCAGAGAGCCCGATGCGGGGCTTGATCCCAGGACCCTGGGATCAGACCCGAGCAGAAGGCAGAGGCTTTAACCCACTGAGCCACTCAGGTGCCCCTGCTTTAATATTCTTATTTTAAAAACTATACTTTATTTGGATTAATTTAGGTAATAAGTACCTACATCACGTAAGGCAGCAAGCATAACTAACAAAATAACGTAAGACATGGCTATTGCCTTCACAGGGCTGCATGGCATAATGCTTAAGATCAGAGGGTTAGAATCCCGTCTCTATTACTTAAAAGCTTTGTGATTTCAGACAAATTACTTGAACTCTTTGCTTCAGTTTCCTTATTTGTAAAATAGAGATTATATTACATACTTCATAGGGTTGTTTGAGGAATAAATGAGGAATATTAAATACATGGCACTTGATACATTGTAGGTACTCAATAAATGGTCAGTGCTATTATTTTTGACATCATTATTATTTTATTTATTGATATACCTAAGAAGGACACCAGTTTGCTAATTGTTTTTTATAGCAAACAATCTATAAATCTAAAGTAATTCCATAGATAGTTTAAGTCATTCATTCAACAGATATTTGTTACTCTTCTGCTGTTTGCTAGGTACTTTTCTAGGAGTGGAGGGTGAGAAGCGAATAAGATGACAAAGTCCCCGATTTCATGGAGCTTATATTTTAGTAAAGGACAAAGAGAAAAATGTAGTAAAGAGTAATAGAGATTGTAAGAACAATAGGGTTAGAGGAAAATGCGCAAATATCAAACAACTTAGTTAAATAAAAATAAAAGATAAATTCACTCAAAACATTTTCTTTTGCAGTGTGTCTTATATTTATGGGTCCTGAAGATTCTGTACCCAAGCACATTATTTCTTCTGCGAGGCAATCATGAATGCAGACACCTTACTGAATATTTTACCTTTAAGCAGGAATGTGAGTATTGTCATGAGAAATATTTTCATTTTCTCAGTATTGTGGAGTGATATGGGTAGTAAGACTTTACAGTATAACATATAAGAATTTTGTGTCCAAACATATACAGCTTTGAGGATTATTGTTAAGAGAGTTCTTTAGTGTTTAATGGTGTTTTTTTTTTTTAAAGATTTTATTTATTTGACAGACAGAGATCACAAGTAGGCAGAGAGGCAGGCAGAGAGAGAGGAGGAAGGAGGCTCCCCGCTGAGCAGAGAGCCTGATGTGGGGCTCGATCCCAGGACCCTGGGATACGACCTGAGCCGAAGTCAGAGGATTTAACCCACTGAGCCACCCAGGCGCCCCTAATGGTGTTTTATTCAGATGTTTTCATTTCAGGGTTTCCTGTTAAGTTTGATTTTATAAATATATTTAGAAATGGCTTTGGGTTATATGGCTTTAATGTGTAAGTGATTTTTTTTTTCTAACAGGAAGAATAAAAACCAAAAGGAAAAAAATAGTTGTTATTGCATTGGAGATTTTTGTCCCCCAATATTGAAGCTCTCCCATGAAGATTCTTAAATTATTCATCCCGTCCTCATTTCAGATTGTTTCAAACATGCTATTAATGAATTGAAATTCTTAACCTATAATGTTTACCCTATTTCTCTCTTAAATTATTGTGGCAATGGCAATCTAATAATCAGAAGCAAGAATATTATATAGAGCAGTATTTGACCTTTTTTCACACCTCTTAACTGTATGCTTATTAAGTTAATATTCATGACTATATTAATTCTTAGAGTTAAGTTCTAAAAATAGAAATAACTTCAGAATTATGGAGACTCAAACGTGATCCAGTAAAGATCATATTACTAGAGACTCCCAGTAAAAAGAGAAAAATATAGTGGTGATTAATGGCAGAGAACACAAAGTCATATAACTTCAGGGATCAGGTGGGTAACCTAAATGAATAGGTTATGAATAACAACATAATAAAAATAATGAAATAATAAAATAGTAAAAACTGAAGTAATAAATGAATAAAAGATGAGACCTGGAAAGTGCATACTTGACCTAAAAGCAATTAATTTAAAATATTTATTAAACCCCAGTGCTGGAAAACAGTTAGCAAACAACCAGTTTAGAAATTCTGGTTGCTGTTTATAGATTTTTCTCGTATTTTTGTGTGTGTGTGTGTTTTTTTAAATTTTATTTTATTTTTTATTTTATTTATTTATTTGAGAGTGAGTGAGAGAGAACATGAGCAGGTGGGGAGGGGCAGAAGGAGAGGGAGAAGTAGACTTCCTACTGAGCTGGGACCCCAATATGACACTGGATCCCGGGTGACCTGAGCCGAAGGTAGAACGTTTAATGAACTGAGCCACCCAGGCGCCCCAGATTTTCTCATATTTGAATGTTACAGTATTCAAAAGGGGAAAAGGAACTAAGCTCTTTTGCTTCTCTAGATAATTAATAAAACAAACTACCCACCAAAATTGTAGCAAAAACGTAAAATAGCCAGGAATTTTAATGATAGAAAGGAGCAAAGGGATGTGTGTGATAATCTTCTTAAAAGCAAATGACAGTTGGATTTAGTGGAGTTTTGTCTCTCTGGTGTTATTTTAGCTTCATGCTTCACTGTCCATTTTAAGCATTCATTGTAGACTAGAGGAACCCCTCTGTTCTTCCAATATATGAATAAATTGTCTTTTTTTTTTAATTAGGTGGACCTTGAGTTTTGTTGTGATGTTGTAGTAGTCTTGCATATAACAAAGTAGTCACTGACTCTTAGAATAAAATAAAGTATTAAAACTAAGCTTTAAGTATATTTCTAATTTAGTCTTACTTGGCCTGTAAAGGTAAAGGGTTGAGCTGATTTTAGAGATTTGACTTAATTTATTTTAAGTAATATTTTATGATGATCTGCTGTATGCCCAAATTTTAGAGGCATCTAATATTTTGTCTTGGAAGACCAATACTGCCTATTTTATTGATTCTCATAGAGCAAGATGCTTGCCTTTTTATTTATTTATTTATTATTTATTTTTTTTTTTAAAGATTTTATTTATTAATTTGACAGAGATCAGAAGTAGGCAGAGAGGCAGGCAGAGAGAAGGCGGGGAGTAGCAGGCCCCCTGCTGAGCAGAGAGCCGGATGCGGGACTCGATCTCAGCACTCCGGGATCATGACCTGAGCCGAAGGCAGAGGCTTTAACCCACTGAGCCACCCAGTTGCCCCTATTTTTTTATTTTTTAAAGATTTTATTTATTTATTTGACAGACAGATCACAAGTAGGCAGAGAGGCAGGCAGAGAGAGGAGGAAGCAGGCTCCCTGCTGAGCAGAGAGCCTGATGTGGAGCTCGATCCCAGGACCCTCAGATCATGACCTGAGCCAAAGGCAGAGGCTTTAACCCACTGAGCCACCCAGGCGCCTCGATGCTTGCCTTTTTAAAAACTGATTGTATACAATAAAATTCACTCTAGTGTTGAGTTCTCAGTTTTGGCAAATGCATAGAACTGCCCATCCCCACAGTCATGATACAGAAAAGTTCCATCATCTCATAAATTCCTTCTTGCTGCCTTTTCATAATCACCCCCATACTCATTGTCAACCCCTGGCTACCACTTGGCTGTTTTCTGTGTCTGTATTTTTTTTGCCTTGGTTTTAATAGTCAATTTATGTATCTGTCTTCAAAATAATAGTAATATGGTTATCAATTATTTTTTTCTTTTTCTAGGTAAAATTAAATATTCAGAAAGAGTCTATGAAGCTTGTATGGAAGCTTTTGATAGCCTGCCTCTTGCTGCACTTTTAAATCAACAATTTCTTTGTGTTCATGGTGGACTTTCACCAGAAATACACACACTGGATGATATTAGGAGAGTGAGTATATATTGTAGTTCCAAGGTTGATTCCTATTTATAGTACTTTGTTGGGTAGACAGTAGAAGCTTCAAACTTCTCTTCACTGCCAAGATTAGGTAATGGTAAAAAAAAATTAATATACTGATATTTTAAGGAAGTATCTTCTAACCATTCAGAACAATGTAGTATGGACAGTATTCAAAGTTGGTACCACTTTCCTGTGTCCATTCTATTCTCACTTTTTGACAAGTTATTTCTGTTCTTTGTTTCTTTCTTTTCTTTCTTTCACAGTTAGATAGATTCAAAGAGCCACCTGCATTTGGACCAATGTGTGACTTGCTATGGTCCGATCCTTCTGAAGATTTTGGAAATGAAAAATCACAGGAACATTTTAGTCACAATACAGTTCGAGGATGTTCTTATTTTTATAAGTAAGGAAAAATATCCAAGATTAAACACATTTTAGTTGTTAAAATAGCATATGTTTCACATAGAAAACCATTATTTTACTTAATTTACTTTTTTCCTCCCACAGCTATCCAGCAGTGTGTGAATTTTTGCAAAACAATAATTTGTTATCGATTATTAGAGCTCATGAAGCTCAAGATGCAGGGTAAGAATTCTGTTTCCCTGACCCAAATTAACACCTTATGTACAAATCAAACTTAGTAACTCATGATTGATGCTTTACGATGCATATTAAGCTATTTGTTTTACAGCTATAGAATGTACAGAAAAAGTCAAACTACAGGGTTCCCTTCATTAATAACAATTTTTTCGGCACCTAATTACTTAGATGTCTACAATAATAAAGGTAAGATACTGTTGATAAAAAATTGTTAAACAACTTAGCATTTTAATTGACTTTTTAAAAAAATAATAGAAAAGAGGCATTGTTTGAAACTGTAACTATCCAAATCTTATTATAAAAAAGTATAAGATATAAGGGAGGGGAGAAAACAAGAAATAAAAATCCAAAATGTGAAACTTAAATCATATGTAACCATTCCACAACTTGGCACTCATAGAAGCTGTCTTACAAAAAAATGTTCTGAATTAAGAACATTCTGAATTAAGAAACCAGACATGATTTTCTCAGACTCCCCTTTCTTAAATCTTTCCCCTTGTAATCAAGTGAATGTTTTATTTACATAAAGCTGTTGCTGCTTTGACCATTTCGTGTATTTACACTGTATAGTTAATTTAGTTTATCATGTTTCTTGTTTTATGTTCACTGATCTAGGTTCTCTTTCCCTTTCTTATTCCCTACTTTCACCTCTTATCGTTGCCCCCTGAAGATTAATAGTTGAACCGTCTTTGATCAGTTCACTCTGAACTCTTGGATATATTCCTCCCTTTTTTCTTACATCTTTTTCTTTACCTGCTGTTTCACCAGTTTCCATTCCCTTTCCTTCTGTCCAGATTTGATCTGTTTATAAGAATTTGGTTTCAATTTAACTTTGAACATAGCTTATTGACAGATAATGCCAAAGGATCTTAATCTAGTTAAGTGTGTGCCAAGGAAATTGAAGATGAGCTTGGGTATGTTTACGTAGTGCACATTTTCAGAAGAGGAAATTAAGAAGCCATCTCCTATTCTGTCTTGACATGTCTGGAATTCAGTTGACTATGCCAGTTTCCAGGGTCACTGGAGCAGATGTGCCAGGAGGAAAGAACAGAAGGTTAAAGACTTTTAAAAGTATTAGAGAGATAATGAGGTCATTGCTAAATATGGGTCATGGAGTTCGAAAGAGGAACAGAAGAGGTTTTTTTTTTTTTAACTGGAGATGATGGTTAAAAGATTAAAACATTTGCCTGAGATCAAATGGTAGCATGCTATATAATTTTGATACAGAATATGTCACAAAAACTTAATACTAAATTAATTACCAAAAAAACCCTATACCTTGACTGAGTTGCTCATCTTCAGAAGCTAGTGTCAATGCAGCCTTTAAGGATTATGCCAGTGCTAAAATATTCTTTTAAATTATAGAATTTCAAATTATAAATTTCAGAACTTCTAGAGAAGTTACCTAATGATGTATGGCTTCATTTTTGAGGAGAATGTACCTAAGTTTTGACCCCATTCTCAAGAACAAAATACAAGGCTACATTTAACTTTCTACCAGTGCTCTAATGCCTCATCTGTAACCTCCCCTTGTCAGTATTACAGGACCTAGTGTTCAGTGCTCAGTTGATTATTGTCTAATTGGTTGTCCTCTGTTAGTTTGATTTAGGGGGTTAAGGGATCACTTTTCTGAGTATTCAGAAAAGAAACTCAAACCATTGAATCTGTCTTGTCAAAATCAAATGTCTCTTAGTAATGATTAAGTCTGTATAAAGTGTTAACGATTTGAGTGCTTACATGGTATGGATATGTTTGTAATGTTTCATTTCACCTGGAAGGCAATTTTCTAGATTCTCTATTTTGCTTTAAAGCTTAAAACTTGGTATCATTCCTTAATTTCTGATGCTAAACTTAAAATACTTTTATTTCATAAGAGAAACAAGCATATTACTTGGGCCTTTGTATTAGCCAGAATCCCAAATCTTGGAATTTAATATCTGCATTTTTCTCCTTTTCATTAAAATGGGAAAAAAAAGTAACCACATAATTATTATAATATCTACAAAGCATTTTATACTTTTATATACCTTCGTGTGAAATAGATCCTCTGATCATAAAACAAACATCTGAGGTAGTCAAGATGGACATATTAGTCCTGTTTTATAAATGAGAAACAGATTAGTTAAATAATTTACCAAGCATTGCAAAGCTAGTATGTGTTGCAGCTTAGATTGGAATCTAGCCTATCTAACCCAGTATTCCATAAAATAATACAACCAGTGGCTGAAATCTGTGTAGTTAATTTAAGATATTATTTCTTTTAAGGTATTGAAACATTAGATACTTGGAATTGAGATGAGTATGTTACCTTTGTGTTACTTGTTTATAATATTTTCTTTTTGGCATTTTAGTGGAATTTTTTTTTTTTTTTAAGATTGTATTTATTTATTTGAGAGAGAGAGTGTGAGAGAGAGAATGAGAGGGGAGAAGGCCAGAGGGGGAAGCAGACTCCCCATGGAACTGGGAGCCCGATGTGGGACTCCATCCTGGGACTCCGGGATCATGACCTGAGCCAAAGGCTGTTGCTTAACCAACTGAGCCACCCAGGCGGCCCCAGTGGAATTTTTTCTAAATGAAATAAAACATTTGTTTGTAGTAGTTTCACTTGATTTCCCATATTAAATGAAATAAATACATTCATACAGTCATAAAAAACTGCTTTTCTTCTGAGTTTGTTTTTGTTTTTTGCTTCATTCCCCTCAGCAATCCTTTTCAGGTTGCCTGTAACTAAAAAGATCCTCTTAAATTTCTCCAACTTGTAGGAACTTTTAAACCTAGAAAATTGCTCATTGCCATTCTGTGTTTCCTCTAAAAATTGAGTTTTCACAATTTTGGATATAGCAAAAGTGCATGTTCATCATTGAATTGTAAAGTAAAACAAACAGCTTAGAAATATGGGAATTTCATTAATAATAAATATAGATCTGACTATGCTCTACATAAAAGTGTGTTAAAAACAAAAATGTGTTATTACTAAAAATTCCTGTCTCCCTCTACTAGTCCTCATTGAACTCACACGTTGATTCCCCACCCCTTTAAAAATAGTATTTTTTTTGCTTTTGTGTTTTAGAGTTTTGGAGCTAAAGACAAGTTGTTACATTCTCATTCAAACTTATCTTACAGCTGCTGTATTAAAGTATGAAAATAATGTGATGAATATTCGACAGTTTAACTGTTCTCCACATCCTTATTGGTTGCCCAATTTTATGGATGTCTTCACATGGTCATTACCATTTGTTGGAGAAAAAGGTATTTTTTTTTTAATGTTTTATTACTGCCACATTTACTCCAGTTTACTATTGGAGGCACATACTTGATAAAGGAAGCTGAAGTCTGGTTTCACTGTGGGTTCAGCTCTACTTGTGTCAGTGGGTGTGGATATGAGAGCCTCAAAGATATTTTGGTTAGCTGTTTATAGCCCCCATGTGAGGGTGTCTGGGGGACTGGGAGAAGACTTATAAATAGCCTGATGTCTTCAGCTGTTGGGTTTTCTTTCTGTTTTTCTTTTGCTTACATCTTTTATGAAAGAATGGAAGGACAGCTTTGCTTTAGAATGGGCACTTTTGCACATTTTAAAACCACTTTTGGGGATGAGAGTAACTGATGGAAGAATTTAATAACCCTTGTTTTGGGCAGTGTTAGTCATAGTGGTTCTATACTCTGAGAAAAATGATGAGAAGTTCAGGTTCAAATCTAATACTTCTCCCATGTGAAAAAATATATATACAAATTTAGTGGTGATGCTTTCTCATAATTTCTATTAATAATATTAGTATATACTTAAATGGCTTTTTAAGAGAAATGCTATTTAAGAAATTGGGGGGTGGGGCGCCTGGGTGTCTCAGTGGGTTAAGCCTCTGCCTTCGGCTCAGGTTATGATCTCAGGGTCCTGGGATCAAGCCCCGCATCTGGCTCTCTGCTTAGCGGGGAGCTTGCTTTCCTCTCTCTCTCTGTCTGCCTCTCTGCCTACTTGTGATCTCTCTCTGTGTCAAATAAATAAATAAAATCTTAAAAAAAAAAGAAAAATTTTTTTCTAGTTGTATAGAATTTTTAGGATTTCCTTATTTCATCACATTCTTCTTTTCCATTTTAGTGCTAATTTTAACAAGGCAATGCCTCAGTTTCCATATGTGGAAAATAAGAGTATGAGAATACAGACATGATTATAAAACATTTTGTTCTAGATCCCTTTTTTTTTCTCACCTCTTCCATGTTACAAATGTTCCTCTCTGTTTGGGATATGTTATTTCTGCCAATGCAATTTTGGGTTCTAAAATACAGAGTTAATACTTAAACTGTGTATATTAAGCAGATTTTTTGAAGATTGCCTTTTGTCTTCATCAGTTACTCAGTAGGTCAACATTAAGCTAATATGGAGATAGAATTACCCACTTTAGCATTTGAGAAGGGGGCCAGTAAAGGGCTTAGGTGCAAGGGATGCATTACACTTATAACCTTCTATCTTTGGTGTATGAGAAATAGTTCAATCATAGCATCATCGGGCTAAAGGGAATTTAAGAATTCATCTTGCTCATTCTCCTGCCTTCAGGCTAGACTGCAACTCAACTATTTTAATGTAATATAAGTAGGGTAGGGGGTGGTAAGAACGGGGAGCATAGGAGGAAAATGGACATTTCATAAATTCTAATTTGATTCTCTAATGCCCCCACAATAAGGAAATACTTCAGTTATTACTATTCTAAATATTTGTGCTTCCGGTGTTTAAACAGGAAAGAAATAGAGATAATAGGGGCGCCTGGGTGGCTCAGTGGGTTAGGCCTCTCTGCCTTTGGCTTAGGTTATGATCTCAGGGTTCTGGAATCAAGCCCCGCATTGGGCTTTCTGCTCAGCAGGGAGCCTGCTTCCCGCACCCCTGCCTGCCTCTCTGCCTACTTGTGATCTCTTTCTCTCTCTGTCAAATAAATAAATAAAATCTTTACTTTTTACTTTTTTTTTATTTTTTATAAATAAAATCTAAAAAAAAAAAGAAATAGAGATAATAGCTTCTCTTAACTAATGCACCTATCAAAAACCAGGACACCATAGAATTTTAGAACTAATAGTGAACTTAATAATAATCATGTAGTCTGGCTCCTTTTGAGAGATGAGAAAATTTAATCTAATTTCTGTGGATATCTCATAAGTGAAGATAGAGAATCAGGTTTCTGTATGCTCCTACATTTGAAATCTGCTACTACGTAATCTTTTGTTCTTTTTTTGCCACTCTAAATCATCTTAAAACATGAGGAAGTACTCAGACCTTTTGACCAGTTTTGGTTTTTTCCTGTGGATCTTCTCCAAATTATTCATATCTTTCTAAAAATGTGAAGCTCAGATTTGAATATTGTACACAAATAGAATCCTAACCAATGTTGAGCACAGTAAGATTTTTTCACTCTTTGCATATTTTCCCATTTTAATATCTGTTAGTTGTTTATATAGCCTAACTAGTTGATTCTAATGAAAATTTTCTTTTGTTGTGAATAGCAAATGACATCTCATTTGTTCCACTTTGAAAAAGCCAGTTTGACTCTGATCTCTAGTCCCTGAGAAGCATCTAACCTAAGCCAGAGGCTTCCTTAGAGGCTGATTTAATCCTAAAGTTAGATGAAATCTGTAGTTTTTAACCTTTTAGAGGCTGTGCTTTTTTTTAAAGATTTATTTATTTGAGAGAAAGAGCGTGTGTGAGGGTGCATGTGCGCAAGTTCAGGGGTGGGGAGAGGGAGAGAATCCTCAAGGAGACTGCTGAGCATGGAGCATGTGTGGGGCTGGATCTCATAACCCTGAGATCATGACCTGAGCTGAACTTGATACTTTACTTAACCAACTTAACTGACTGAGCCACCCAGGCGCACCTGGGGCTTTTTATTTCTTTTTCTTTTTCTTTTTATTTAAAAAAAAAATCCTATGTTGGAAAATTTCCAACATGCACAAAGGCAGAGTGAATAATATGGTGAATTGCTGTGTACCAATTACTCAGCTTCAATATTTATCAAATCATGACCAGCGTTGTGTCATTTATATCTCCATCCACTACTCCCCACCCCACACTTTAATTATTTTGGGTCATATTTCAGCTATTTCTTTTGTAGCTATAAATATTTTAGAATGAATCTCTAAAAGATAAGGGCTCTTTCTTATTATTAAAGTACACAAAAAACTTCTATTAATTTCTTTTTTTTTTAAAGATTTTATTTATTTATATGACAGACAGAGATCACAAGTAGGCAGAGAGGCAGGCGGGGGGTGGGGGAGGCAGACTCCCCACTGAGCAGAGAGCCCGATGCGGGGCTCCATCCCAGGACCCTGAGATCATGACCTGAGCCGAAGGCAGAGGCTTTAACCCACCCAGCCACCCAGGTGCCCGAAAACTTCTGTTAATTTCTTAACACATACCCTTTTGAGAATCTGATTAAAGTTAATGGACTTTTGTCCCTGAAAACTTCATATATAAAAATATGTATATTTGTACATAAACATAACATTCTCAGGGTGGTTGTAGATCTGAAGTGAATTGGTAACCTCCCTCAGGTTTACTGACCCCAATTTAAGAACTCTCTTCTAGAGGACCCAATATAGTGTGATCTTCCATAGAAGGTCGTACATGTAAGATTTATTCATTTAGTAGATTTTTGGGGGGAAAGTCTGTTTTATTCAAGTTACTAAGGATACAAAAACACAAGTAAGATACAGGTCTTTACAGGTTAATAGAGGACTTAAGATATATAAATAATAACAAAAATATAATATTAGGTAAGTGCTCCTAGAGGAACATAGTTTTATTGGAATTGAGAGGAGGGGTTGATTATATTTGTTGAAGAAATCAAAGTAGCATTTGAACCAAGGCTTGAAGAATGGTGGAATTGGAATCGTGCTGGTATATATGGCGAGAGAATTCTGGGTAAGAGAACTTTCTAAGCCTGAGTCAGAAAGCAAGAGAGCGTAAGACCACTAACAAGTGTTGAGGTGTTTAGATTTATTTACACTTAAGATGTATGAAGGACAGTAGTAGAAAAAGAATGAAAAGTTAATTCAGGACTAGATGATGAGGATCTTGATCATCACACAAAGAATTTGGAGCTTTGATAAATAGTGGGAAGCAATTGAAACAGAATATGACCACGATAGTCATTCAGAAAAATTGGTGAAATGGACTGGGAGAAGGACTAGAAATTGGGAGACCTGTTATGAAGCTCCATTAAGACTCAAGTGGAGGGGCGCCTGGGTGGCTCAGTGGGTTAAGCCGCTGCCTTCGGCTCGGGTCATGATCTCGGTCCTGGGATGGAGTCTCGCATCGGGCTCTCTGCTCAGCAGGGAGCCTGCTTCCCTCTCTCTCTCTCTCTCTGCCCGCCTCTCTGCCTACTTGTGATCTCTCTCTGTCAAATAAATAAATAAAATATTTAAAAAAAAAAGACTCAAGTGGATGATGAAGCCCTAGTAGCATGAGAAATAGAGAGCAAGGGAGAACTAAAGAGGTAAAATCAGTTAAGACTTAACAAGATTGCATGTTGCAGGGGAGGGAATGGTTGAAGTTGACTTGGATATTTTAAGTCTGGTGATGATATTGCCATTAACACTCTCTGATGAAAACCTGTTATTTTAGCAACCCCTCACTCCAGTTGTAGCTGCTCTTGACCTTCACTGGGATTGCTTAGCCTTTGACTATATCATTTTCTTTTTTTTTTTTTTTTTTTAAGATTTTATTTATTTATTTGACAGAGATCACAAGTAGGCAGAGAGGCAGGCAGAGAGAGAGAGGAGGAGGAGGAAGCAGGCTCCCCGCTGAGCAGAGAGCCTGATATGGGGCTCGATCCCAGGACCCTGGGATCATGACCTGAACCGAAGACAAGGCTTTAACCCACTGAGCCACCCAGGCGCCCCTGACTATATCATTTTCTTATTAGTCAGATCCCTCCTTGCCTCTCAACATACCTTCAGACTCCTTTCTCTTTTTTTTTTTTCTACTTCACTTATAAGTCTTAGCCCTAGTAAATGCAACCGTCCATTTTCTCCATTCTCACAGCCAGAGTATAGATACTTACACAGCCTTATGCAGTGGTATCACCCCTTGATTGCTAGCATTGGTTGAGCTCTCGACAGTACCCCAAAATTCTTTGTGTCACTAGTCTTCTTCCTTTCCCTTAGGATATATTCTCAATTTAATTTTTTTTTCTCTTAAACATTCTTTTTGTAGCCATTTCTCTCACTCTCAGAGGAAACATATACCACTAGTGGGAGCTTTTTCCATTTACTGTTCCCTTGTTTTATAAACTGCACTCATCTTGAATTCCCGTCTTGTTGAAGAGGTGACCCTTCCATTTAGGGCTAGAACTACTACTTTTTTTTTTTTTTAAGATTTTATTTATTTATTTGACACAGAGAGAGATCACAAGTAGGCAGAGAGGCAGCAGAGATAGAAGGGGAAGCAGGCTCCTTGCTGAACAGAGAGCCCGATGTGGGGCTCGATCCCAGGACCCTGAGATAATGACCCAAGCCAAAGGCAGAGGTTTAACCCACTGAGCCACCCAGGTGCCCCAAGGGGGCTAGAACTTCTAACTTGACTCTGGATTCCATTATGCTTCTACTTTTTTAGGAACCTTGCTTCATCTGTTAGGTCTTCTGTGTCTTCAAACTCTCTCTACTAAGTTCTTTTATAAATTGTTCAGATCCATCTGATCTTTATTTTAAAGATAAATAACATTTCCACCATTTGTTATTTTTCCTTGTCTACTACTATGCTATTACTTTCTTGCCTTTTGTTTAGAGGATGAAAAGTGCTATATGCCTAAAAGCTGCTATTTATTATTCATAAATCAGTTCTGGTAGTTTTTTTTTTTTTTAAGATTTTATTTATTTATTTGGCAGACAGAGATCACAAGTAGGCAGAGAGGCAGGCAGAGAGAGAGGAGGATGCAGGCTTCCCGCTGAGCGGAGAACCCAACGTGGGGCTCAATCCCAGGACCCTGGGATCATGACCCGAGCCGAAGGCAGAGGCCTTAACCCACTGAGCCACCCAGGTGCCCCGACTTCTGGTAGTTTTGAAGATAAACCTTAACATGTCACACAAGGTCTTTGGATCTTCCCTACTTTCTCTTCAGTCTCATTTCTCTCCTTCTTGTCTTAGTCTCTGTTTTCTAGCCATAACACAGCGTAACTGATTCCTGAATATGTTATGCTCAATTAAGTTTCATGCCTTCATAATTGGTCTTTATTTTTTCATAACAGTTTTAGTGAGATATAGTTTATGTCCCATATAGTTAACCTGTTTAAGTCCTACAATTCAATGGTTTTTAGTATATTTGTGGAGTTGTACAATGATCATTACAGTAAATTTTGAAACATTTTTATCATCCTTCCCAAGAAGCCCTGTGTCCATTAGTAGTCACTCCCCATTTCCTCCTACCTCTCCTTGCTGGCCCTAGGCAACCGTTACTCTATTTTCTATCTCCATAGATTTGCCTAATCTGGACATTTCATGTGATATAATTTGTCATCTTTTGTGACTAGTATCTTTCTATAATGTCATCAAGGTTTATCCATGTTTTAGCATGAATTAGTAATTCGTTCCTCTTTGTGACCAAATAATATTCTACTATATGGATATACCACTTTTTAAAAAAAATTTAGTCTCTCTCTTTTTTTTTAAAGATTTTATTTATTTATTTATTTGTCAGAGAGAGAGAGAGAGCACAAACGCAGGCAGAGTGGCAGGCAGAGAAGCAGGCTCCCCACTGAGCAAGGAGCCTGATGTGGGACTCGATCCTAGGACCCTAGGATCATGACCTGAGCTGAAGGCAGCGGCTTAACCAACTGAGCCACCCAGGTGTCCCTGGATATACTACTTTTAAAAGAGAAAATTTATTTTGGGTGAGGAGGGTAAAGAAAAGTTTAATTGCAGTGTAGTTAATATACAGTGCTACATTAGTTTCAGGTGTACAATATAGTGATTCAACAATTCCTGTTAGTATTCATTGCTCATCAAGATAAGTGTGGTCTTAATCCCCTTCACCTGCTTTACCTGTCACCTCCCCCCAGCCACCTTCTGACTGGTAACCATTAATTTGTTTTCTATAGTTAAGAGTCTGTGTTTTGGTTTTTCGCTTTTTTCCTTTGTTCATTTGTTTTATTTCTTAAACTCCACATACCGGTCTTTCTCTGATTGGCTTATTTCGCTTAGCATTATAGTCTATAAATCCGTCCATGTTGTTGCAAATGGCAAGATGTCATTCTTTTTTATAACTGGATAATATTCCATTGTATATATTTGTGTGTGTTTGTGTGTTTATACTTATTTATCCATTCATCTGTTGAGGGACACTTGGGCTGCTTCCATAATTTGGCTGTTGTAAATAATGTTGCTGTAAACATAGGGGCGCAGGTATCCCTTTGTATTAGTGTTTTTGCATTTTGGGGGTACTCAGTAGTGTGATTACTAGATTGTAGGGTAGTTCAATTTTTAACTTTTTGAGGAACCTACATACTACCTTGCATCATGGCTGCACCAGTTTGCAGTTCCCATTAACAATGTAAGAGGGTTCCTTTTTCTGTCTGTCCTCACCAGTTTCTTGTGTTTTTGATTTTAGCTATTTTGACAGTTATGAGGTGATATCTCCTGTAGTTTTGATTTGCATTTCCCTGATGATAAATGATGTTGAGCATCTTTTCATGTGTCTGTTGACCATCTGGATGTCTTTGGAGAAATGTCTGTTTATATGTTCTGCCCATTTTGGGGGGTTTTTTGGGTGTTGAGTTATATAAGTTCTTTATATATTTTGGATACTAGCCCTTTATCAGATATGTCATTTGCAAATATCTTCTCCCACTCTGTAGGATTGTAGATTTAATCTCATTGTGGATTTAATCTCAATTTCCCTGATGATGAATGTTATTGTTTACCACATTTTGTTTATCCATTCATTATCTGCAAAACATTTGATTACTTCCACTTTTTAACTATTATGAATAATGCTGCAATGAACATTCATGTACAGGTTTTTGTTTGAACATGTTTATTTTCTTATGTGTAGAACTGGGAGTCACATGGTAACTCTATGTTTAACCTTTTGAGGTCTGTTTTTCAGAGCAGCTGTGTAGTCCCACTGGTATTGTACAATAGTTCCATTTTTTCAAATTCTTGCCAACATTTGTAATTGTGTATTTTTTTTTAAGATTTTATTTATTTATTAGTTAGAGAGAGCACAGGCAGACAGACAGGCAGGCAGAGGCAGAGGGAGGAGCAGGCTCCCTGCTGAGCAAGGAGCCTGATGTGGGACTGGATCCCAGGACGCTGGGATCATGACCTGAGCCGAAGGCAGCTGCTTAACCAACTGAGCCACCCAGGTGTCCCAATTGTGTATTTTCTATTATAGCCATCATAATGGATGTGAAGTTGTATCTCATGGTTTTGATTTGCATTTCCCTAATGAGTAATAGCGTTGAATATATTTGTATGTGCTTATTTGCCATTTGCTTGTCTTCTTTGAAGAAATGTTTATTTAAATAATGTGTTTATTAGAAAAAGAATTTTTTTTAGAAAAATAATTTTTAATTGAAGTATAGTTGGCATACAATATTATGCTAGTTTCAGGTGTAATATTGTTTGACAATTTGACAATTATATACATTATGTAATGCTTACCATAAATATAGTTAACTACCTGTCACCATACAAAGCTATTACAATATTATTGACTATATTCCCTATGCTGTACTTTTCATCCCTATGACTTATTTCTTTTATAACTGGCAGTTTGTACTTCTTTTTTTTTTTTAAGATTTTATTTATTTATTTGACAGAGATCAAAAGCAGGCAGAGAGAGAGAGAGGGAAGCAGGCTCTCTGGGCTCGATCCCAGGACCCTGGGATCATGACCTGAGCCGAAAGCAGAGGCTTTAACCCCCTGAGCCACCCAGGCGCCCCGGCAGTTTGTACTTCTTAATCCCTTTCACCTATCTTGCCTATCCCCCATCCCCTCTCTGAATACAGAGAAGAAACTCTGTATTCGTGAGTCTATTTCTGGTTTCCAGATTCTATGCACAAGTGAAATAACATGATATTTGTCTTTTCTGTCTGACTTATTTCAGTTAGCATAACATCTCAAACATTTATCCATGTTGTTGCAAATGGCAAGATTTCATTCTTTTTTATGGTTGAGTAATATTTCACTGTGTATACATACCACATCTTTTTTAAACATTCATCTATCAGTGGACACTTAGATTGTTTCCATATATTGGCTATTTTAAATAATGCTGCAATAAACACAAGAGTACATATATTTTTTTGAATTTGTGTTTTTGTTTTCTTCAGGTAAGTCCTCAGAAGTAGAATTACTGGATCATATGGTATTTCTATATTTAATTTTTTGAGGAATCTCCATACTGTTTTCCATAGTGGCTGTATCAGTTTGCATTCCTTTCAGTAGTGCATGAGAGTTCCCTTTTCTCTACATTTTTGCCAATACTTGCTGCTTATCTTTTTGATGCAAGCCTTTCTGACTAATGTGAAGTAATATTTCATTGTGGTTTTGATTTGTAATTCCCTGATGGTTAGTGATGTTGAATATCTTTTCAAGTGTCTGTTGGCCATCTGTGTCTTTTTGGAAAAATATTTATTCAAGTCCTCTGCCCATTTTTTAATAGGATTGTTTGGGGTTTTGATGTAGAGTTGTATGAGTTCTTTACATATTTTAGATATTAACCTCTCATTGGATATATCATTTGCAAAAATCTTCTCCCATTCAGTAGGTTGCCTTTTCATTTTTTCTTAAAGATTTTATTTGTTTGTTTGTCAGAGAGAGAGAGCACAAGCAGGGGGAGCTGCAGGGGGAGAAGCAGGCTCCCTGCTGGGCAGGGGCCATTCCCCCCACCCTCCATTTGGGACTTGATCCCAGGACCCTGAGAACATGACCTGAGCTGAAGGCAGATGCCCAGATGACTGAGCCACACAGGCATTCCGGTTGCCTTTTCATTTTGTTGATGGTTTCCTTCACTGCAAAAGCTTTTTAGTTTGCCACAGTCCTAATTGTTTATTTTTGCCTTTGTTTCTGTTGCTTGAGGAGAGAACCAGAAAAATATTGCTAAGGCCAATCTCTAAGAGTTTGCTGCCCATTTTCTTTGAGTTTTATGGTTTCAGGTCTGTCTTTTAGGTCTTTAATCCATTTTGAGCTTATTTTTGTGTATGGTATAAGAAAGAGGTTCAGTTTCTTTTTTTTTTTTTTTTTTTGCATGTAGCTATCCAGTTTTCCCAACATTTATTCAAGAGAGTCTTCTCTATTATGTATTCTTATCTCCTTAATCTTTTTTTTTTTTTTAAAGATTTTATTTATTTATTTGTTAGAGAGAGAGAGAGAGCGAGTACAGGCAGAGTGGCAGGCAGAGGCAGAGGAAGAAGCAGGCTCCCTGCCGAGCAAGGAGCCCGATGTGGGACTCGATCCCAGGATGCTGGGATCATGACCTGAGCCGAAGGCAGCTGCTTAACCAGCTGAGCCACCCAGGCGTCCCTTATCTCCTTAATTTTAATAGATTAATCTATTAATACAATCTTAGATTAATTGACAGTGTAAGCATGGGTTTATTCCTAGGCTTTCTATGCTGTTTCATTGGTCTGTGTGTCTTTTTTGTGCCAGTACCATTCTGTTTGACTATCATAGCCTTGAAGTATATAGGCCATTTGTTTATCTTCTTTGAAGAAACATTCATTTAAATCTTGTGTTTATTTTTAAAGTGGTTTTCTTTTTTATCTCACCTTTTTTTAAATCACTGAGTTGTAAGAGTTCCTTGTGTATTCTTGATGCAAGTTCCTTATAAGATATATCATTTGTAAGTATTTCTCCTTGTTCCTTAAGTTGTCTTTTCACTTTCTTGATGGTGTCCTTTGAAGCATAAGAGTTTTAAATTTTGATGAATTCCACATTCAGAATTTGATGCTTTGTTGTTGTTGCTTGTGTTTTGGGGGGGTCATGTTTAAGAAACTGTTGCCCAATCTAAACTAATGATTTTCCTTTATGATATCTTCTAAGACTTTTATAGTTTTAGCTTTTATATGTGGGGCTTTGATCTTTTTTGTTTTTGTCTTTGTTTTTGTTTTTGAGGGAGCGAGAGACAGTTGGGAGGGTTCATGTAAGGGGCAGATGGAGAGAGAGAAAATCCAAGCAGGGGCTCCATATCCAGTACAGAGCCAGATGTGGGGCTCAGCCTCACAACCCTGAGATCTTGACCTGAGCTAATCTGAAATCAAGAGTTGGACACTTAATCAACTAAGCCACCCAGGTGCTCTGGTCTTTGATCCATTTTGAATTAATTTTTGTATATGGTGTGTAGTTGGGGGTTCAGCTTCATTCTTTTGTGTGTGAATATTCAGTTGTCCCAGCACCAGTTGTTGAAAAGACTGTTTTTTCCCACACTGAATTGTTTTGGCACCCTTGTTGAAAATCAGTTGAATTAAAACGTGAGGTTTTATTTCTGGAATCTTAGTTCTGTTCCATTGATCTATAATGACGACTTCATACTTTTTCGAACTTATGATTAGAAAGCCTTATCTGCCCTCTCCACCTAACAAACGCCTATTGCATGATTTCTCTACCAGAAGCCTTTCTTTTCCCTTTAGGTCTTTTTGTATAACTGCATTTTTATAGTATAGGGTTTATCGCTTTACTGTGTTATGTGTGTGCATATATATATATCTGCATATAAACAACTCCTTTAGTAGTTAGTAAACTTCTGCAAGGTAGAGACAGGACCTTCTGTATCTGATTTCCAGAGCTTTAGCACAGTGCCTGGCATGTGGTGTGCTATTAATATATTTATAGGAGGAATAATAGGAGCAGTATTGAATTTTGTTTTGGATGTGTTCATTTCTAGGTATCATTAGGACATCCAGGGGCTAATATTTAATAGGCATTTTTATTTATTAATTGAAACTTGCTTATACCTTTCTTTTTTAAAATACTCATTTGTCAAATATTTATTGGATGCTTGTTGTATATCTATTGCTGTATTAGACTCTGAGGTACAATAGTAAACAAAACATCATCCTGCATTTATGAAGCTTTCATTTTAGTAGGAGAAACAAGCAATATAAAATGGCTGAAGATGGTTAGCAATAAAACCATCAGGGAAACCCGGAGACTGAAGGAGAGGTCAACAGTAGTGGTATAGACTTTGGAATCATCTTCACAAAGGTGATACTTGAAACTGTATAGTTACAGATAGAATGGCCAGGAGAACTAGCATATAAAATCACCAAGAGACTGTGGAGAGAGAGTCTTGAGATATCTAAATTTAGGGGGGGAAATAGTCTGAAATGTAGGAAAACCAAAAGAGTAGAGCCCTGCAAACTAAGGGAAAAGAGAAGGAAAAAATACGTAGAATGGTAAAGAAGTAAGCCTAAGAAAGAACCACAGGTTCGGGTTGTTAGTCATTCGTAATCTTAAGAATTAAGTTTTAGGGGACCTGCTAGAGTCAGTTTTTAAAAAATTGAATTCTGGGTACTCCTAGGTGGCTCAGTTGATGAATCATCTGACGGGTCATGATCCCAGGGTTGTGAGATCTGAGCCCCATATCCGGCTTCACACCAAAAGTGGAACCTGCTTAGGATTCTCTCTCTCCTCCCTCTGACCCTCCCCACCCATGCTCTTGCTCTTAAAATAATAATAATAATAATAGTAATTATTATTATTATTCTAGGACTTTTTGAAACAGTGAAACTGTGCTGTGACTTTTTCCTTACTTTGTAAGGAAATGCTGTATCCATAGATGTAGAATTTAAATGTATACATTTAGATGTTATTCATGTCTGGGGGGCTTCATTTTTTGTCTAGAATTTCTCTAAGACTTGTAATCCATTGAATTTCTTTCATTTTTAAGACCTTGGTTGTTTTGTTTTTTTTTTAAGATTTTATTTATTTGAGAGAGAGAGTGAGCGAGCACGTGAGCATAGAGGGAAGGACAGAGAGGGAGGGAAAGGAGAGGGAAAGAATTCCAAGTAGACTCCGCACTGCGCTTAGAGCCCAACTTAAGGCTCAGTCTCAAGACCCTGAGGAGCACCTGGGTGGCTCAGTGGGTTAAGCCTCTCCCTTCGGCTCAGGTCATGATCTCAGGGTCCTAGGATCAAGCCCGCTATTGGGCTCTCTGCTCAGCAAGGAGCCTGCTTCCCTCTCCCCCTCTGCCTGCCTGTCTGACTGCTTGTGATCTATCTCTTTCTCTGTCAAGTAAATAAATAAAATCTTAAAAAAAAAAAAAAAAAAAGACCCTGAGATCATGATGTGAGCCAAAACAGAGTTGGATGCTTAACTAACTTGAGCCACCCACATGCCCCAAACCTTGGTATTTTTTTAGTTTCTTCATTCTTGCTATCAGAATGTATGTCTTCTTGGGTTAAAAATCATTGGCCATTGTATGAATAATTGGTATGTGTACTTATAGACAGTTGAATTTGGCCCACTAACTTGTAACTGTTCTTTTTCCTTTTTTCATTTTTGAATAGTGACAGAAATGTTGGTAAATGTTCTGAGTATTTGCTCTGATGATGAACTGATGACTGAAGGTGAAGACCAGTTTGATGGTATGATTTTTCATTTTACTATTTTTTTTTTATTGTGAAATGGTATCTTTTAACTGCCCAGCTTCAATACACACTCTTTTGTGAAATGTAGTCATTGTTCTCAAATGGCTATGCCAATTGATAAGTGTCAAGACACTTTTTTAGATACTGTTTAAGATTTTTTCTTAGCGAGTTTACCTTTTTTCTGTTGGTTTGGGGAAGATGATTTTGGGAAAAGGGAAGCTTGGAAGAACAGAAGGAAAGGAAAATTGAAAGTACTCAAGAATGTGGTTCTTCATGAATATGGACACTGCTTAGAGGAAGAATAAAAGTGCTTTTTGTTTCATTGGTACAGTCTTCTTAGTGCATCAGAAACATACCAGAACCCCCAGTGTTTGTCACTGTTTTTTCCCAAAAACTAAAGTAGGCTGTTCCCAACCTATGAGTGCTTGTGTTCTACAAGACCACTTACTGGTTTATTTTGATTTTCAGAAGCATCTTTTCCATAGAAACAAGGTTAGATATGGCTGATTGCTCTTCTGTAAGCCAACCAGTGTACTGATGTACATTTATAGTATAATTTAATACCATAAAAACAAAATTCCTTTTATTTTTATGTCTTGAAATTTTTATTTAAAACTTTTTTAACTTAAAACTTTTTAAATATTTTTTAAACTTTAAGTCATTGAGAAACAAAAACATAAGCATCTTAAAGCTGAGAACTATTTATTTCCTTCTATATGCCGTTCACATCTTTGTTGCAGCATTCTTTTCATAGTTGTAATCAGTATGTAATTGTTTCCATATATTAAACATGGTCTACATTTTGGTACAACTTAATAGCCACATATTTCTAAGTATATTAATATACCATACTTTTCATAGTTAATCTCATGTTTTTGGCATTTGCGTTGCTTTCAGTTGTCCTTATTGTGAATAGCATACAATGCATATGTTTGTACAATTATTTTTTTTCTTGGGATAAATTTCTTGGAGAGAATTATGGACTTAAATATGTGTTTTAGCTTCCTTATTTTAGCTACGAACTGCCAGATTACTTTGCAGAAGAATTGGACCAATATGAAGTACTTTTAGCAATGAATCCATTGACCTCTTTCTCCACAGTCCCATCTCATTGGGTTTTGGTCATTTTTACTTATTTTGCTTGGTAGCTACATAGTAGTGAATTACCCTTGGTTTAATTTACATTTCTTTGATTTTCTAATGATTTTTAATTTAAAAAAATTATTGTCTACTTTTTCAAGTGTATAAACTGTATCTCTTATTTGACTACTTAATTAAGTACAATCTGAGTAAAAGCTATTTAGAAATTTCTCTGCTTACAAACAGGTTTAATTCTTAAACACTTCTCTGTAAGCCCATTTGTTAAAAGTACAAAGTGACTGTACAGGTGTCTGCTACTGCCATCTGTTGGTGGGAAGCAAAGATATGCTTTTACTCTGGCTTATAGTTTTGTTAACTGAAATAAATTATATCCATTCGTTTTTGGTTTAGATAATAGGCCTAAATGGTGCTCGCTTTGGCAGCACATATGCTAAAATTGATAATAGGCCTTAATGAATAATATATTTTTATTTTAGTTCTCCTTTTGTTTGTGTAGAAGTTTTAAGTCTACATTTTTCATTGTGTTTGTCTTTTACATAAAATTTTTAAGTAGTTACAGTTAAATACTTTTTCCCTATTCTGCCACCTTTTCCCTTTTCTCTTGTTAGACTAGGTCTGGGCTCAGACTCTAGTTTCTCATAGTTGTTATATGACCTCAGGCAAATTTTTTAGCTTCTGGGTCTTAGTTTTTTTTATCTTCAAGATGAAGATAATAGTACCTATTTCATAGCCTTACAGGTGTTGATATAATGGCTGAAATAATTTTTGGTTCATAGTTATTTCTTCAGATAAAGTTTTCTGTTTTATGTCAAATTCTGTGAAATATCAAGTAGTAGTTTTAATTGGTATCTCATTAGATCCATATCTGCATCTAGGAAGTTTGTTTTATCATTCCAATTTTGTTATAATATTTCCTTCTCTAAACTGAGATCAGATCTCTTGCTCTATATAACTAGTTAATCTACTATAATTACTACATTTAATATATTTAATGTACAGTTATTCATTTAAAAATCACATAGTTTTTCTCTGAAAAAATCTGTTATTGTCAAGTTAAATTGATACTATAGGATTTTATATCCTTATATTATTACAGCTGGTGTCTCTTAACATATATTCTGTGTGTAAGGTATATATTATATATTTGTGGGTTTATCTTATGACAGCTTGGATCAGCAGAATTATTTCCTACAGTAATTTTTATTTAATTTTCCTTAACTTTTAAAAAGGTCGTTTGCATAAGGCTGATACTGTTATTTATTTTTCTACATTTTACTTTTATTTTTTAATTTTTAAAAATTTGTATCAATATCATTAATAATGATTTTTTAAAATTGTATTTTAAGTAGTAATGATAGGTAATGCTTTAGTCCTTTTCCTATAAAAAAAAATTCCTTGTTAAGTCTGTTACATTTGGTTTAGATACTTATGATTTATACGAGGACAGGGGCTGAATCACTTTTGGGATTCAACCAGGAATATGTATGAAATTTTACTACATTCCAAATGAGATTTTATGTATCTAATTAATATTTTCCTCTCAATGATAAATTATGCTTATTTATCTACTTGTTATATCGTTCTTGTACTCCAAAGATGAATTAAGTTTGATCATTAAAGAGATTTTGTAGCTCTGTAATCTTGGAGAAGTTACTTCTCAGGATCTTTTCATCCATGGATTGAAGGAATAGAAAGGAAATAATTTTAAAATTTGGTAAGCTGTCATTTATGACAGTGTTTCTATGTGAAAATACACTGAGTTCCAGCTTTGAATTCTAGAAATAGATCTCCCTTCACTGCCAACATAGCAGGTATAATTACTCCTCATTTCTTCACCCTTCCATACCAAATATTTGGAGTAGATACTCCAAGAAAATTTTTAAGAATATGAATCTGCGAGTTTGTATGGAGGAATGAGAATGGCTTGGGGGAGACCACTGAGGAATGGAGGAAATGGGATATTAGGGTAGATACTACGATGGGATAGGGAAAAGAGCTGCTGGAACTGGGTGTATTTCCCTTCCTTAGTCACATTCCCATACTTCTTTCCCTTAACTCTGTACATCTTTTCTCCTTTCCTTTCACCATGATAGCATGCCTTTCATCCTCTCCTTCCTTTTTTCCTATTCAGCAGTAGAACCATCCAATGAGCTGGGCACAGGGAGAAATCTGGCTTAGAAAGGAAACTTGGTGGTGTAGGGATTGCTGTGGAGGCAGAATAAGAGTTTAGCTTTTCTGTGGGGAAAGGGGGAGAGCAGGAATGGAGATATCGCAGTGGCAGGAAGGAAAGAATAGCTTTTGCATACTTAAGGGTGTGATTGGGTAAAGGAGTAAGACTCTCTTCTTAAGTGATGATCCTTGGTATTCTGCGGTGTTTAATGTATACGTGGAGTTATTTTTAAAGGCAAAAATTTGCATAAAAATTGCATGTGTAAGTGCACATAGCATTCCTTTTAGAGGTATTATTTAATCATTAAAGAATTTCTGAACACTGATTTCTGTGATATTTAGAATGCATACTGTTTCAGATATTTATCTTTTGTCTTGAGTTTGGTAAAGGAAATACAGAATCTACATGTGTTACAGTTTTACTAAACTAAAACTTTGCATTTCCTGTAATGGAATCATGTATCTCTGCATTAGAATGGAAGATATGGAAAGCTCAAATGAAACATTTCTGCTGCCTACTCTTAGAGCTATTACTTGCTTTGAAACAATCTGTTGCTATTTCTGCAAAAAGATGTCCCTCCGGCTCCAAATTGGATTGGGAACGAAAGCACATTCTGTTGATCCTGAGTATGTGCAAAAGTTCTACAATTCAGATTCAAGAAATTATGTGTTCTTGTTATTATGGAGTGTGGGAGGCTTAGCCTTTCCGTTATTCTAAGTGGGTAAGATTTTCCATTGAGGTAGTTTATAAAGTTACCTACATTTCTCTGTATATACTACAGATTTTGCAGATGTTGGTGTCCTTGAAGAACCACATGAGTTTGTATATCATTTGTGTCATTACCCTTCACTTAACATACTCCCATGGGTGACACATTTCCTTAGGGGTATCAGTATAAATGTGCGATTGTTGTTTGCACAGTCTTTTATCAGTCTTATGTGTTTTCACGTGTTTTTTTTTTTTCTGTCCCTAATTTGTCTACTTTCATCAAATATTATAGTCATTCTGTCCATAATTTCTTCTGACCACATATCTTTTAAGAAATCTTTCCTTTAGAGTTCTACCCAGTGGCATCCCTCTTTTATTCACCAGATCCTACAGTACTACATTTTTCAAATTTCGAATATGAAGGCCTTCATTTTTCTCCCTTTCTTTCTACATTCATTCTTTAGTACCACTGCCAAGTTAAATCTCTATCTTTTTATTTGTCTCAACCACCTTTTCTCCATCATTCACTTCCTTTTTTCTGGACTCTCCATCTGAAGAACGGCTCATATATGGCAATAAAAAAGGTACAGACCAGACAGAGTAACATTGTTTTGAAATATGACTTCATAAGTTATCCTCATATCCATGTAAGTTAGCACATTCATTGAGTACTATTTATGCAGAGTCCTTTTGGGCCTTGTGCAAATTTAGTGTAAGTGCTATCTGAGATAGAATTTGATGTTTTTAGAAGTCATATTCCAAGATATCTGTCTTTCTGTGCATGGAAATATTTTTCCCTCTTTTTCATTCCTCTTGTTTTAAAATTTCATTCTTTTGCTTATTTGTAATGTTTTGTACTTTTCCCTGCATGATTAGGGGTGTTTGATTGTCTGTCTTATTCCCCAGAGTAATTTTACTGTGGAAATTTACTTTAATATTATGCATGATGTGTTTGTAGACTGATTTAAAATCCTGAGTTGTATAGTGTTTTTATATTCCAGTGATTTTTTAAATTTGAAATCAGTATAGTTTACATATTATTCAGTTTTACAGATAAATAAATTAAGGCTGAAAATATGAATGAACCTCATTGCAGCCATCCTCTCCTATCCCTATACTCCTCTCCCCTAGTCTAGCTATTTTTAAAATTCCATCAATTTTAAAACAATGTTTATGTTAATTCATTAAAAGAAATCAGACTTAATGTATGTCCTTGGACAAAACCATTAATAAACTTAGTTTTGTCATCTCTAAAATGAGGAGATTAAACTTTGCAATATTCCTAATGTCTCTTCAAATTCTAATGTTCTATGATGCTGGGACTTTTAGTAATTTTTTTTTTTTTTATCTTAAAAATAGCTGCATAGTACCATAGTACCTACGCAGTTTTGAACTTGCAAGAGCTGTAGCTTTAGTGCTCATAATAGTATCCTTTGGAGCATCATAAACATGGTCATGGAGCCTATTTTCTCTAAAATATGTCTTTTGTTTTCGTCTTTGAAATTGGATTTCTTTTCTGTTTCCTTGCAGTAAGGTCCAGTCATCATCTTAGTTTTTAATTATATGGTATTTGTGGGCTGCTTGAATTTTAAATAAGATGCTCTACACCAGAAAACTTATGGTTGTTCAGACCTCTGTATATCCACGGCCCCTTTTAGTCTAGTCCTTTTAGCTTTTCCTTAACTTTCTCCTCAACCATGGTGCTTCTATATGTGTTTTCATCATGCTGAAGCACAGCTCTAAGGAACCACACTCGGGTCCAGAGTGATTCAAGTTGCTGTATATGAGATAACAGGACTGGGATTGTAGTTGTTCTTTCTGGAGGCCAGGGGAAGGAAGATACAACTTTGAGTTTTTGCTGAAGATCAAGTTATTATGTTCTATTATTCTCTTCTGTGTTGGTGATAGGCAGTACAGCTAACCCTTTAGAGAGGAGATATGAGTGATCCTTTAGTGGTGTTTTTTAGGGAATCTTTTTTCATTGTTCACTCTCCTTGTGTCATACTCATCTAGGGATGTAAGAACTTGTATATATTTGCATGATCTTGAGGACATTTAGTCCAAGAGGTTAAGATATGCATTATAATTGATATGCTGGTATGGTCCGTAGTTCATCGTCGTCTGCACAGTAATTATCTCATGCCATTGTTTTTAAACCCACTTAGAACAAGGAACTTACTCTGTCATAGTAAGATGGGATATTTCCAGCCTGCATGTCAGAGGCTTTTATAATAGTTAAACAGAAGCCTAAACAGAGTTATTACCAATTCTTGTCTGTTAGTCTGCATGCATAGGCCCTCATGAGAATTAAAGGCTATAGGATTGTTACCCTTTTCCCCCCACTCTGGTTTGTGATACAAGTTGGGTTCTAGTTTCTTTCCCATTGCTGTTTTAATGACTAGCAATAGTGTGAGAGTCATGTTTGTGGATTACTTTTCATTTGTATTTGTATCAGACCCCAGTATTAGACCAGTGCTAAGCTAAACATTGAAGGAGTGAGAGGCTTTCTGGCATGTGTTCACCTAGTCTCCTCCATGTGAGCTGGTGGCAGAGGGTTTGATGGGTTAAGATGAGCGTGGTATAGGTTAATAGAATGATGCAAGTGTGGATGCCCTAAACTTGAGTCTTTTTTTCTATTTATTCCATTGAAAGTAGGTTCAGCTGCAGCCCGGAAAGAAATCATAAGAAACAAAATTCGAGCAATTGGCAAGATGGCAAGGGTCTTCTCTGTTCTCAGGTAATGATATATTTTCCTGATTATTTGCTTTACAGAAATTCTTTTATTGTACTTTGCTATAAGCAGACACCCAAAAGCAATTTAGTAACATTCTTCCTATAAAGAAGTTAGTTTTACATTTACATAGTGAAGAGGGGAACACAATTCCCTTTGAAACTAGGGTTTTTGACCCTTGCAATTACTATTGCTCACTTTGAGTATGTGTTACCCTTCTATGATGAAAGCAGTAGTTCTACACCTTGAAAATTAGAGTAGGATAAGAAGGAGAGGGTACCTTATAGAGTATTCCTGATGGACTTACTCGTCCATATAGGAAGTTCCTTTTGTTGGAGCCACAAACAATCTTCTTAGGGTGAATTCAGGAAGACTAGGTTTAAAGGCACACGTAAATGGGTCAGTCCTTAAAAATATATTTGCAAAACTGGTTATATCAGACATTTGAACTTTATGCCATAGAAATAACCATATTTTATTGGGGTGCCTGGGTGGCTCAGTCATTAAGCATCCACCTTCGGCTCAGGCTGTGATCCCAGGGTACTGGGCTCGAGCCCTGCATTGGGCTCCTTGTTCAGTGGGAAGCCTGCTTCTCCCTCTCCCATGCCCCCTGCTTGTGTTCCCTCTTTCTCTGTGTCTCTCTGTGTCAAATAAATAAATAATCTTTGAGATTTTATTTATTTATTTATTTGAGAGAGAGAGAGAGCATGAGAAGGGGGAGGGTCACAGGGAGAAGCAGACTCCCTGCCGAGCAGAGAGCCTGATGTGGGACTTGATCCTGGGACTCCAGAATCATGACCTGAGCAGAAAGCAATCGCTTAACCAACTGAGCCACCAGGTGCCCCAAAAATCTTTAAATTAAAAAAAGAAAAAACGTATTTTTCTCAATTGTATGGTTTTCATTGATGATGAATCTCATCATATATTTAATAAAGCTTCTTAGGAAAAACAATATACGCCTCACTTGTAAGGCATACCCTCTTACCTGAAACATTTAAAATATGGAAGAATATCTTGGACTTGAGGAAAATATGGTAATAACATTGAATGTCATAAATTATTTACATGGCCTAACCTCTGGGCCCCATCTCCTCTTTTAAACTATGTACTTTCTTTTTTTTAAGATTTTATTTATTTATTTGACAGACAGAGGTCATAAGTAGGCAGAGAGGCAGGCAGAGAGAGAGGGGGAAGCAGGCTCCCTGCCAAGCAGAGCACCGGATGTGGGGCTCGATCCCAGGACCGTGGGATCATGACCTGAGCTGAAGGCAGAGGCTTTAACCCAGTGAGCCACCCAGGTGCCCTTGTTGGAATTCTCTGATGTTTGTTATATCTCTTTGCTATAGGGAGGAGAGTGAAAGTGTGCTGACACTCAAGGGCCTGACTCCCACAGGGATGTTGCCTAGTGGAGTGTTGGCTGGAGGACGACAGACCCTGCAAAGTGGTAATGATGTTATGCAACTTGCTGTGCCTCAGATGGACTGGGGCACACCTCACACTTTTGCTAACAATACACATAATGCATGCAGGGAATTCCTTCTGCTTTTTAGTTCCTGTCTCAGCAGCTGACACAGGCAGAATACTATACGATAGGGAGTGTCTGCTTAATAACCTGACCAGGGCAGAAAATTGATAGAATGGGTATTACTTTCAAATGAAAATAATGGTCAGTCTCTCAGCTTTCAGTGAAATGATATGGGAACAGCTCATATCATAATGTCTAAATATTTATTTATTTTTGTTTGTCTAATGCACCCTTTTCTTTTAAAAGCCCCAGTTTCAGAATGTGAAACAAGGATATCCATATTACTAAAATGGAAATGTAATTCCAAGTTTCTTATTTTTTATTTTTTTAATTTATGTAATTGTATTAGACTATGCTTATATTTTCAGATACTTAATTTTAGAATTAACAATCTGCTTGGGCCCCAAACATTACTTATGCACTTCACTTGCCAAAAGATTTGTGCAAGGTTTTGTACCCTGGTAAATGATGCCAAAGTTTGTTTTCTGTGGTGTTTGTCAAATGTTCTATGTATAATTGACTGTCTGTAACATGCTGTTTTCTTCCTCTGCAGATGTAGCTGCTTTCCTAAATCTGTCTGTCTTTCTTTAGGTTAGCTGTATGTCTGTAAAAGTATGTTAAATTAAATTACTCTACCAGACGCTTGTCTGTCTTTTGATGTAGAAGCAACTTTGTAGCACCTTGTTTTGAGGTTTGCTGCATTTGTTGCTGTACTTTGTGCATTCTGAACATGAATGTAACATTAGATATTAAGTCATTGTTATAAGGGGTTGAATTTAAATCCTGTAAGTCAAAATCGAAAGGGTGTTATTAAGTGTGCCTTTATTTTGCATGAAAATAAAAAGAATTATACGTAAAGCATTCCTGTAATCTGGCTCATTGAATATTTTATATTTTAAAAAGACCTTATTTTTTTTGGCGTAAATATTTGTGTAAATACTGGGTTAACTTTTGAAAGCCCATTACATATTAAATAGAAGAGAGTGATGTGAATGTTTTAGAGTATACACAAAAACTCAAAGTCTAGATTTCTTTCCCTTGTGGTTGGAAAGCAAAAAATGTGATATGGAATAGCTTTAATCTATATGTTTTATTGTAGCCACTTTTGACAGCCCTCTGGGGGTCATTGCTCTATTGAAACAGGCAGGAACAGATCTGATGTTTTCTTTATTCATGACTAACTTTCTTCCTGGTGTTGTAATTAGTGAATTTTTTTAAAGCAAAAAATAAATAATTGAAATTTTTGAATAAATTTAAAGTAGATTGACTTTTCATAGTCTCATTTCACTCAGTCTCATAATAAATGCCTAAATAAATAAGCAAATTTTCCTGTAGTAAATAATTTCTCCTTCTAGCCTATACATGTTCTATTTTATATGTTAGTGTGTTGTCTGCTACCACCACTGGTATATGTGAGAAGTACAGCTATGTTTTAAAATGATAGTTTCAAATTTTCATTCTGAGGAGTGAGGTTTCCTTTTTTTTTTTATTAAAAGAAAACCTGCTTTGATTTTCTTTATATTCCTTGCTCTCCATTTTTCTTACTATATCATAGACATTAGCAAAGTGAGCTAAAAAGAGTTTCACTAAAACTGAGACCTTAAACATTCAATAAAACTAGCAAAAATAAGTGTTAATGGAAAAGGATGAACTTTAGTAGCTTGAAATACATTATATTCTCTTTTTTGTTTATAAAAGAAAAAAATGAAAGGCCTTATGCTTTAATAAATCTCCAGTACAGTCATCTCCATTATCCTTGGATATTTTATTACTTTGATGTTGTATCTAGAGCAAACCTTTCTTTCAGACTTCACAATTAGTACCTGCTAATTACATCCTTTGTTGGCAGTTTAGCACTTCTCATTCTTAATTTGCATGCAGCCTGAAGCTCAGTCTCCCAACTTTGACCTTACCTCCAACTGCAGGAAAGGTTTGAAAGACAGCTTTACTGTAGGGATTGTATTCCCACATAGAGTGAGTTACAGGACAGTGCTGAGTTTAAGGGGTCTAATTTGGGAAACTAGATAGCTCCCTAGCTGTGCCAGCGATGACTCTTGATAATGTGGAGCAATTTTCCTAGCATAATAAGATAAACCCATTTTGAAGCATATAACAAGACTCATACAGAAACTGCATCTGTGTGATTTAAATTTTTTTTCTAATATCTTAGTAGACATGTTCCCTGATGTGAATAACTAAGAGTTAAGTATTACAAAATGAAGGTTTTAAAATTCCAATACCTCAGTCCTATCTTCAGAATATAGTCCGATTGCCTTCTCAATAACCTTAAACTTAATTTATATTTCTTGAGTGTTTTCACAAACTACACAATTCTTTTGGAATAGGAGTTGATATATTTTATGTACATTTTCTTTAAGGAAATTTATTTGGGAGCTAGCCCTATAACGCCACCTTCACCAGGACATATATGGGAAAATATGTGGCCATCTCTTTAATGCCAAGTTCTTCTTCATTATTTATCCCATTTAGTATTGAGGAACAGTTTGTGACAGCACTGTACATAAACTTACTAAGGCCATGTCAGGATGTCCTATAAAACTGAAAACAAATAGAGGAAAAGCAGTGTCTTTCAGATAAAACTTTACAATTATCAAATCTCTTTCCAGCTTAATGTTTAAGCTTCAAATGACCTTTTTTTCAATTCTAAACATTCAAGCTTGACATGGTATGCAGTTTTGAGTGTGATATGTATTTTGTGTTCTCAAAAGGATTAGGAGCATTTAGAAGCTTCTAGAAAGAGCAGAGAATATCATTTGACCTAGAACATGCTTTTACATATAATAGGATGGTTTCAGAAGTATGTTGTTACATTCATAATTTGAAAAATTTATTAATAGGCTTTTAAACTGCTGATGCACTCAGATACTAATCTTACAGTAACATCAGGTTTTATCTTTAATTTATTACCATATATAATACAAGTTATGAAATATTTCACATAAAATAACTTCTTACTGTGAGCTTGTTACTGTGAGCTCTTTAAAACATATTCTGATAGGCATTTATTTTTTTCCCCATTCAATGTCTAAATTATAAAGAAAATAGTCCATATTTTGAAGAATAGAAATTGTAGGGCTGATCAAGAAGATGTGGGTCATTTATCCCAGTTTTCTGTGTGGGAAGCTACGAAGAATATATTCCAGGTATACAGAGCTAGGTTTTTTAAAATGATGATTTGTACAGTGGGTATACAATAAGTATGTCTGCTTGGATTTGTAATACAGTTTAACAGTTAAGGAAAATTAATTCTTTTTTATTCAGTGTTCATCCTGCTTTTTTTGGGTCCCCAACTCACTTTACTATCTGGTTAAGATTAACAAATTTCTAATTTAGATCTGCTTTAATTCCTTAGATTAATCAGTTTTCTTTCACATTAATAACTGCTCTGGACAAAATTTATTATTTCTAAATCTAATTGGCCTTATAGAAGAAGCAAAATAGAAAGGAGGAGCTTATTGTTATAAATATTCTGAATGTGTGCACTTTGGGTAAAATGGAGAATTTGCAATATTGTCAGGCAACATTGTCCTCTGCCGTCTTTGGTCCTGGTCCTCAGCATGAGTGCTTTGTAGTTTGAACCCAGAAATGAGCCAAAAGAATGTTTCACTACAAAATGTACGACTAAATAATGTTGTGATTCTTTAAATGGGCCAGAGACAAGCTATACTACTAAGAATGCATTTCTCCCTTATATGACCTATGTGTATATCCATATCATACAGTAATTAGGATTTATTGCCTGTAAGACCTCACTTCTATCTTGATTCCTCTCTAGTTGGTAGATGGGCTTGAAAAGTTATATATTGTCCTTTTTAACTTCGTTTGAGAATGCATGCTATTAGTACCTGAGGCAGATTTGAGTTCATGATGAACTGAACATAAATAGCTTTTTTTAAAAAGGCTATAGATATTAATATCTTTAGATATTTGGAACACCAATGTTAGAATAGAAAGAAGTTCCTAGAAGATAAGAAGGGTCTTTTTAGGTTATCCACAATCAACAGAGCTACAGAACTGTTCTGCTTAGAGTAATTCACCAGGTTTATAGCCCTTTAAGTTTCATTGTGGCCGTACTGACATCTGCAGCTTTTGCTATGCCTTATGAATTAGAAGCAACAGGAAAAGCATTACTGACCCTTCTAGCTTATATCTTGTGGAACACTTGATAATGAGAATTGTTTCAGTTAGATGGGGGGAGGGGGGAAAATTTCTGTTTGCTCTTCTGCTACAATTCTGCCATCATAATTTAACCATAGAGAATGCCCTTGTGATTGTGATGGATGTGATATAATAAATATGTTGAAAAGTTCTAAGGCTATCAAAATACTGAATTCACAATAGGTAATTAATACTGGAGTGCATTTGCATGGGTGCTGAAGTGTCTGTGTTTATATTAGGTCCATGTGTTCTGTGCTCTGAGCGGTGTTGTCATAGTGCTGTGTGTAAACTGTGCTGTGTCAGGAATTGGGGGATTGGATGGGGCTCTCTAATATGGATACTATTTATATTAAATTGTAAATGATGATGTAGTATGGGATACTGTGATATTTTACGTGATCATTGCCTTTTCTGCTGTACAATATGACCCTTCTCATCTCTCTCATTCATTTTGCATGCCTCTGCTCACTTCTGTACAGCCACAGTTGAGGCTATTGAGGCTGAAAAAGGTACGATCAGAGTCCTTGCGCTGGGCAGAGATCTGTGGTGTGTGGGTGGGCATCAGAGAATGTCCTATGGGTGTGTTTTACTCCTAGTTTGCACAGCCCAAGATGAATCAGACTAACTGACTCATCAAGTTTAATAGTCACATTCCTCTTTTTTTTCTTTTCCTTTCTTTTCTTCTCTTTTCTTTTTTTTTAATTACAGGGACCAATTTCCATAGTGATAATCTGGTTTTTCCCTTTTCTAGTATTGTGCACAACCAGCATTTACCATTCCTGAATTCTTTAGAGTGCAGCATGTTATGCTATATTATTATAGCATTTGAAGTTGCAAAGAAAGGTCTTTTCTACATTTTGCATGTTTCTATGCTATTTAGATAATTTTTTCCCAAATGAAACCCCCTCTAGGTATAGGTTTGAATTGGTTTTTACTTGTTTTTAGTAATTCACCCGAGGGTACAGGAACTGACACTATGATTATTATTTATTTTTTTGCTGTTTGGCCTAGTGTTTGCTGATAATATTTATTCATATATATCATATGTTGGCTTGATATAATATCATTAAATGCTTTGTTGCCCCAACCATTTATTTGGTTCATATGCATAGACTTTGAGTCCCAGGAATTGCACATATTAAAGCAACCAGATTATAACCAATGGTATAGAAATCTTTTGTATGCACAGTTTAATAGCAGAAAAAGCATCATTCCAGATGAAGTGAATGAGAAATTAAAATAATTGGAGGAGGATTGTCATTTATTTTTATTTGAGTTTCCAAAGAACATGCAGTGAATGGCCATTGAATTAAGGAAGACATTTCTTAAAATATGAAACTGAATACTTTTTACTATCAGTCAAGTACTGATCTAACTCCTGGAGGCATTTCCCACCTTCTTCATTTCATTCTGGTGGTGATGGAGTGATGATATCTTGACCTCCAAGATAGTTCTGATCTTCTAAATTTTAATGTACTTTGCCTCTTTCTCCTCCCAAGCCCTTGGTACAGATTTGTATGTCAAGGTTAACCTTGTTTAGCCTCCTCACTTGCCCCTACTCTTGTTGCTGCCTTACTGTGATAGTCACTGGTGATTTTAAGGTCTGAGGTAGGAGAAACTTGGTATAGTAGAAGTCAGACTGAGACCCTGAGACCATTGCCTGTAAGTTAATTTGGGGGTCAGGGAAGGGTTATTTTTGTGAGTTCTCTTTTAAAAGCTATGCTAACACTTGTCATCTATCATCTGTGAAGCTATTGTGTTTATATTTAGGTTTAAACATTCCACATTTTAAGGGGAAGTCTGGAATGGGGGTAGGACTCAGTTAAAATAAGATTTAAATGTTGCTACATACAGCTAATTTCTTTCTTCTTAAAAATCATTAATTATGTTTTTGAAATCTCAGAAATGTTTTTCTATTACTGACTTTCAAATTTGCATTTTGTTAAGCAATACGAGGATTCTCTCCACCACATAGAATCTGCAGTTTTGAAGAGGCAAAGGGTTTGGATAGGATCAATGAGAGAATGCCACCCCGGAAAGATGCTGTACAGCAAGATGGTTTCAATTCCCTGAACACCGCACATGCCACTGAGAACCACGGGACTGGCAACCATAGTGCCCAGTGACCCACGGCTTCCCAGGGACTCTCACATCTCGGGCCCTAATGGACAGATCACCCCCAGGATCTGGAGGGGTCGGCCAAGCTGACTGTAAATGTCACAGTCCCTCTGGAGAAACCATTGTGCTTTTTGAGACCCCAGCCCCCTTCCTGGATGGAGGCTTGAGGGCCCTGGGACATGTGGTGATATCTGATAAGATTGGGTCATCGCTGCCAAGGTGGAGAGCAGTGAGCAAGGGGCTTGGGGCAATTTCCAGTGGAGGGCAACTACACCTCCATTTATGCTTGTGGTTCACACATTTTAAGTTTACAAATGAGATTTCTTTTCCCCTCAGTAGAATTAGATTTTGTTTTTTAACCATGACTTCAAATGCAATCCTAAGAGCTAATGTGGACTTTTTTTCCCCCCATGAAATGTCTTTAAAGGATGAATTAGCATGGTCTTAAAATACATTTCTGAGGTTACTAAGCTGTATTTTGAATTATGGGCAAAATGCTGAGAAAACCAGTTGGCATTTATACAAAATGCTGACCTCAGGTCTATAGTTCTTAAATGTGGCTAATTCTGTAATATGGTCTTGGTATTTTTCAATTATGAATGCATAACCTATTTCTAGGCAGAGTCTCTTACTTGAACACAAATCCAAAAATTAATTTAGAGTCTTTTTTGCCCAGATCTTTTGAAATTTACACCCCAGAGATTTAAGAAGAAAACCTCTAAATTTCAAAATTATGAAGAATTACAGAATTACTCATTTAAGGTACTTTAAAAGAAGTTTGTACATTGTCAAAGTAAATTTTAATTCAAATCATGTCTGTAAAACTTGACGTATTTTGTGTATGCATGTTTTCATTTTGCAAATATTTAATATATAGACCTATGATGTACAGGTACGACATGTATAGGTTACCTAGATGTTATGAGAAATTTTAGTTTATTGTGAGTACTCAAGTTGCTTAAATAGCCACCAGGGTGATTTGCTGCTGGCTTTCTATCATTTTTATGTTTTGATGCAAAGGAAATTTTAAAATGTTCTGGAAGTGTTTTTGATTAAGAAATGCAGCACAGAAACAATGGTTCTGTTCAATCATTCAGATGTTAGTGGAAGCATAAAAGTCAAGATTGCATGTTGAACATTTTCTTTTGATAGTTACAGAACTGCTTGGTTAAACTAAATGGAACCATGTGCTAATTTTTCACAATTATTGACCTGTATTGATTGCCACTGTAGTTTGGTATTTCCCTTTACTTTGGTGGCCTGCTTCCCTCATGCCCTGGAATACAACTCAGAGCTCCAGGCAGCGGAACCATCTATTGTTTTGTTTGCCAGAAAGTGCACCCTGTACGGTCTCCTGTCTAAGTTGGAAATATTATGCATGTGCAGGACTATTCGAGTATTTTATAAACAGTAGCACACAATAAATTCCATGCATGGGCCGCTGCTCCTATCTCTGTGTTGGGTTTTATTTGGAACATGTAGTCTGATTTGACCTCATGCAAATCAGAAAATCCTGTTAACAGGTCTGGGATATAGCCTTCAGAGATTATTTCTTGGTTGGTTCATGGTAATTTGATAAATTAAATTCTTGTCTTCATAAATTTTCTTTTTTTTTTAAACTTTGGTTACATATGTCTTACATAAGCATTAATAACTGAAAACTAGAGTACTTTGGTTGCCTATTATAGGCCTCCTAAATCTAATATTTAAAATCACTATTTTATTTAACTTCTAGATGAAAGAAAATGTTAACTGTGTAGAGTTTTATTATAGTAGTATTGGGAATTTATTGGATGTTCTAATAAGAGAAAGAATATTCACAATACTGTATTTTCTTACCATCATATTCCTTTCTTTCCATAATCAAAATAAGTATGAAATTTTGCAAATTGAGGGAAATTAGGATATTGCTCAACATTTTATAATATAATCATATAGTGACAGTTTCCAACAATAATTATAAAGATGCACATTACAAAGCATTAATTTAATTTGAACTGTATATACTTGCTTTATTCCAGGTAGCAAACAGAACTCAAATTGTTGATTATTACAGCTTGCAGTTGCTGTATTATCAGCTTGCATACATAGCAGTCCTTGAACTATTCTTAAAACTACTGTGCACTGCATACCTTTAAGGGTTCTTCTGGATGTTATTGTTTTATGAAAACTCTGCATCTCTAAGTTAAGAGCTTAACTAGTATATCAGGTGCCAGGAAATTCCTTAGCCCTTGGGTCCATCACTGGGGTTATATAGTGTTTGTGGGATTCTTGGGTAAACATAAAACATCATTGACAAACTAGAAGAATTATGGGTTGATGGTAAATATATAAAAAGAAGAAGAAGTGAGAGAAAGGAACAGAATGTTGAAAAGTGGTATACAATAAGAGTGGTAGAAAAATCACCCAGTGCCTCACAGATCACTTCCTAACTGTTGAATAAGAACCTTTTTCTAGTCTTTCTTCGTAACTGTGAACCATAGAAGTATTTTTTAAGGTTTCACAATGAACTATAGAAGCATTTTAAGGCTTTTAAAAAAAATGTAACTTACGATGAAGGCAAACTGTTCAGATCTAAAAGTTCAGATCTTTCTAAATTATAAATTTGAATGTCTACCAAAGCTAGTAGTAGTGATGGT
The DNA here is from genome assembly GCA_003697995.1 of Taxidea taxus jeffersonii. NCBI lineage: Eukaryota > Metazoa > Chordata > Mammalia > Carnivora > Mustelidae > Taxidea > Taxidea taxus. The sequence goes on from RCUC01168058.1 coordinate 65,492, forward strand.
AAAATATAAATTAATATTCAGTATCAATTTTTTCTATATATTATATCCCTTTATATTCAAAGATGACACTTCTGAGTTAGAGAAGACCATCTCTGACTTCCTGTGCCTTCTGCAGTTCAGCCATTATTCACAGAACTCAGAACCTTTAAAAGTGCTGCCAGTTAAATTTGAAATAGGCCTGAAACCTTTGCTTAAAATTAATTACTCCTGTTTTACTAAGGATTTTTGGCTATTGCTACTGACTTTCTTTCCTCCACAGCTATTCTGAATAATTTGTAATGTTTCATTGCATCTTTAACACTTACTTTTACTTTCCCTGTGTGTAGTTGATTTCTACAGTTTGGGGTTCCTTTAGAATCCATCCTCTGCATCTATTCATATGTAGATTTTTGATGTGCCACAATTCAGAACCTCAAATTGACTGTAAGTTGTTCTGTTCCCCAGTTTGATGATGTTCACAGAGGCAGGTAAGTGACATAGCTAGGACCAGGTGTAAGCAGAAAGTCAGGTCTTGCAGTCATATAGGACCACTGCCCTGATAATTTCTGGTAAACTCTGGAGCTTGATAAGTGAAAAGGAGCTCGGAATGTATAATCAGGTTCCCTGGATCAGCATTCATTGTAGGAAGGAATAAGATGTTTGAATTGATTCTTTTATATTTTCTGTTCCTAGAAATTGTGTATTTTTAGCCAATAATATTTTGGTTTTGTTTACTCTATTCCTCTATTCCTCTTTTGAAATAAGTAAGTGAAGTGTGCAGATGACATTTACTCAGAAAGTACCTTGCTCTCCTTTCAGAGAAAGTGAATTTTACAAATTAATTTTTTCCCCTACAATTGATTTCCTTCTGTACCATTAAATGACCATTTGTTGTATTCTTCTATCTTAGGTATTATGTTTTGTGTAAGCCCAGATTGATCATTGTTGAGTTGTGTTTGAGCAGTGTTTGTTACACTCAAAGGGACTTTGGGCTTGGGTTAACTTATCCTGGGTCTGGATTGGCATCCAGAACTCCAGGAATTCTGTTGATTTGAGCTAGTGCCTACCTTTCCAATCAAATAATGACTTCTGACCTAATCCCAGGATTTTTGTTTTTATTTTGTTTTTAATTTTTTTTTTCTCTGACTCTGTGGACTGAGAGCAGAAATGCTGCCTTAGTGAGACAGGTTCAGGAAGCAACAGGTTTCATCTTTCCTTAGCCTGCCTGGCCTTTTCAGTGAGTTTGGGAGTGTTGACAGAGTTCTTAGCCTTCTTGGCAGAGAAGGAAGGTCAGAAGGAGAGAAGTCCATGGGCAGAGGGCCAGGTCTCTCCTTACCTCGTTAGGGATAGTGTTGTCTGTCTGGTTGGCAGGACACACCTAATCACAGAGACTCAGCATTTCAGCAGTTTGCAAAGGAAAGTGATATGAAGGGACAGCTGCAAGTCAGCCACAACCTAGATAGGAGGAGGTCAAGCATTTACTTCACTTGGAAGAAAGAGAGAAGGAAGGAAGCTGAGGGCTTAGCAGGGTAAGTTACTTTTCCATCAAACCATCTGCTTGCTTAGTTTATAGTTGAGTAAAACATTTATCACCCCCGGGAGTGTTAATCACTGATTAAGCAGCCGAATGTGCTTAATATTAGCAATATTCTTAATATATTCCTCCTTTTCTCTTTCTCTTTCCCAGCTCCTTATAGGATCCCCCAAAGACTAGAATCATTTCCCCCTTTCCCTACCTCCCCAAAGATATTTTATGTTTGCTGGTGAATTAGAGAAAATTAGATGGTCCTTCCTGGTCTGGAGATAGAAGGTAACTGGTTTGTGTGAAACTTGAGGCTTTTGATGATGAAGGAGAGAAATGGGAGACCTGGTCTGGAAATAAGCTAATATTAGAGGGAATTTGGAAATGAAAGATAAGAGTTTTTCTAGATTGTGCAGACTCTTTAGTCCTTGGTGTTGGTGTTTTCTCTCTTACAGGAATAAATTAGAGCCCAAGTTATTGGGGATGGCTAGAAAAAAGTTAAAGTGATTCCTTGTAGGTGAGGTAGACTCTGATCTCTGGAAAATTCTGAAAACTTATTATATATAATTCCTTCCAGCTTCTCCCTTGTGCCCTGTTTTTTGCCTTCATTTTTCTCAGTCCTGTCCCTCCCCTCAAACTTGGAGGATCCTGGGGCTCATTGCAGGAAAGTTAGAACCAGGGAAGCTGGGTCTGGTCCTAGGATACACAAACTCAGATATGAACCTCATGTAGATACAAATGCATCTTCTTACCTTACCTTACTCTACCTTCTTCCCAGAAATTTAGTTCATTTGTATCATGAACCTGCTCTAGACACAGAAGAAACTATCAAGGATTTCATCACCACCACTCCTGCCCAAACTGATCCCTGCACTTCCCAGACAGTTCAACCAACACCCAGAGAGCCAAGAGTTAATCTTCCATTGGAGAAAGACCTCTTAGGAAAGGCAGATTAAGTTAGGAGGTACATTTCTGGTCTTAATTGGCTTCCATTTGCAGCACAAAGGCTTTTAGTTGAACATCAGGAATATATATTTATTATTACTCTTGGGATGTAAGACTCTTGACCTACCTCAAATCAAAGATAATTTTTCTCTATACCTTTAAAGAAAGATGAATCCATTCTTTCAAGGTTCAAGAAGGTATCTTGCCTGAAGAGGCCAAGTAGATAGAGTAGAGGAATGCTTCTCAAGTTGCAGTGATTTTAGAAATTGGATGAGAATATATAGTGATTAAAAATGGAAAGAAGGGAGGACGCCTGGGTGGTTCAGTTGGTTAAGCGGCTGCATTCAGCTCAGGTCATGATCCTGGTGTCCTGGGATCGAGTCCCACATCGGGCTCCTTGCTCGGCAGGGAGCCTGCTTCTCCCTCTCCCTCTGCCTCTGCCTGCCACTCTGTCTGCCTGTGCTCGTTCGCTCTCTCTCCCCCTCTCTCTGATAAATAAATTTTTAAAAAATCTTAAAAATGGAAAGAAGGGGTGCCTGGGTGGCTTTGTCAGTTGAGCGTTCAACTCTTGATTTCAGCTCAGGTCATGATCTTGAGGTTATAAGATTGAGCTTCAAGTTGGGCTCTGCACTAAGTGTGGGTTCTGCTCAAAATTCTCTCCTTCTCCCTTTGCCCCTCCCCTGTTGCTCACACAGGCTTGCGCTCTTTCTCTCTCTCTCTTTTTTTTTTACAGGCTTGCTCTCTTAAAAATATAGATAGATAGATAGATGAAATCATATATTTTTTAAAAGTGAAGGCATCCTTTAGTAAAGGGACATGACCTTTAATCTTAAAATAATCTATCACCTTGGGGTCTAATTTCTTCTGTATTGGCGAGAATGTAGAAGATATATGCAGATGAGCTTAGCTATCCCTGTTCTATAGACTCTGAAAACATCCATTTATCTGTGGGATGAGGGGAGAGATTACAGGGGTGCAGTGAGAGGAGGAGAGAGAAGTACAAAGGAAAATACAGATTAGTTCACTCATTAACTAAGAACAACAGTTTGCAAGAACCATGTTGTAAAATAATAGATTTTTTTAAAGTTTTTATTTTAATTCCAGGTAGTTAACATACAGTGTTATATTAGTTTCAGGTGTACTGGGTGATTCTGGGAAGTCTTTGTTTGTTCTGCCACTACACCTCAGCTGAATGATGATTCTTGGAGTTTTTTCCCTAATAGATCTGGTCCAGAAGGATTAAATGTCAGACTATTTTTGGAACAAAACCCGATCCCTGATTTGCACTTTAATAGTTACCTTATTCACAATAAAGCCAATCACTGTTAGCATTTTTATCCTCTGCCATTTTCCTGTCCCTAGAGGCAGTTAATCTGAGGGTTAATAATTTTTTAGCTTCCTGGAGATGCCTGGGTGGCTGAGTTGGTTAAGGTCTGCCTTCTTATGATTTCAGGGTCCTGGGACTGAGTCCTGCACTGGGCTCCTTGCTCAACAGGAGCATGCTTCTCCTTCTACCTACCCCTCCCTCTGCTTGGGCAGGCACTTGCGCACGCACGCTCCCTTTCTCTGATGAATAAAAATCTTTTTAAAAATAATTTTTTAGCTTCTCAATATCTACAGATACCTTTTTAAATTTTTTAATTGAGATGAAATTCACATAACAAAATTAATCCTTTTAAATGAGCATGGTTTGTCGTACATTCACATTGTTATGCAACCACGACATCTATCTAGTTCCAAAACATTTTCACCATCCCAAAAGAAGAACCTATAACCATTTAACAGTTACTCCCCATCTCTTTCCACCCAGCCCCTGGCAGCTGTGAATCTGCTTTCTCTTTGGATTTATCTTTTCTCAGTATTTCATATAAATGGAATCATATAACGTATGATCTTTTGTGTCTGGCTTTCAGTTAGCATAATGTTTTTGAGGTTCACCCACATTGTAGCATATTATCAGTACTTCATTTCTTTTGATGGTGTCATATCCGAGAAATTGCCAAATCCATATTAGGACACTTTTCCCTATGTGTTCTTCTAAGACTTTATAGTTTTAGTTCTTACATTTATGTTATACTTAATAATCAAACTCATACCATTATATTTCATTAATTCCTAGAGTGTTCCCATCTACAGTTCTATGCTCATGCTCTTCTCTGTGCTTAGAATTCCTTTTTCTGTCTCCATGTATTCAAAGTATTACCATCATTAATGGGTCTGTTCTGACTGCTCTATGCTTTATAAAGTCTTCTATAGCTTACTAAGATGACTCATTCTGATCTCCCATTAGTGCTTTAGTTTCACTTTTTCTTATAGGATTTATATACTGCCATATATTATAATTTACATTTGATCCCTCTTTAAGACATTTAGATATTAAGTATATTTTGTGTATTTGTTTCCATTATAATATTTTATAAATGATTATATGTGTTTAGCAATAAATATTTTTTGAATGAATGGATGTTTTTATTTTTCCCAATATAGTTCCTTTTGTTTACTCATTCCTTTGGGAAGGAATGGGAGAAGACGAGGCAGGGAAGGAGAATATCAGAGTTCCTCCTAGGTAGTGCGTAGATAATGGAATTAGTTCCACTTCAAAGCTCAGCTCTTTAAGAAATTTTCCTCATAATTTGCATGACTTGCTTTGACTACATAAATCTTAATATTGTGGTGCTGATTTTGTATTGCATTTAATTTCTACTTCTGGGTTGAGTGCTTAAAAGTGTGACGATAGGTCTTCTAAAATGAATGTTTTATTTCCCTAGCTAGGTGAGGTTGACTGATTCTCGAAATAGTTGGTAGTTTTGAACAACCAAAATTTCTGTTGCTTTTTCCCTCCCTTATTTTAAGTTGATTTTTTAAATGCATTAATAATACATGAATATATTCTTAGTATTCAAGAGTCAAACATTACAGATAAGTCTAAAGTTCCTTTTGATTAACCCAGTTCCTGTCCCATTACTTCTTTCCCTCCGAGTTAATCATTGTTGTTGGTTTTGTTTTGTTTTGTTTTAAGATTTTATTTATTCATTTGAGAGCGAGAGAGAGAAAGCATGAGAGGAGAGAGGTCAGTGGGAGAAGCAGACTCGCTGCCAAGCAGGGAGCCCGATGTGGAGCCTGATCCCAGGACTCCAGGATTATGACCTGAGCCAAAAGCAGTAGCTTAACCAACTGAGCCACCCAGGCGCCCCTGTTATTGATATGAGCCCTGCCAGACCTTTTTCTATGCATTTACTTACATACATAGTTTATATTTCCTATAGAACTTTATGTGATATATATATAAATGTTGATATACAATTATTTTCCTCCTGTTTTTTATAACTGCCTGTGATGATCAATCATTAGTAGATCCTAAGTAAATCTTACTGATAGGTAGGTCTGAGAGACTGGAATGAAAATTGAAAGGTCAAACATATGAAAACACATTGTACTTGTCTAGCTTGCAATATTTCATTCCATATCTGTTCTACATATAGTCCCAGGTATCAGTGGACAGCCATGGCTCCAAGATCCCGGCAACGAAGGCACAAGAAACCCCCTTCATCGGTGACTCCCATGGTTGTGACCCCACCCACAGTTGTGACCTCTGTGCCTCTGACCCTCTCAAAACCTGACCCTAGCATTGATGCACTTGGCTTCTTCTCCTTGGAGAATAATGTTCCTGGCCTATCCCAGCTAATCCTTCAAAAGCTAAACATGAAAAGCTATGAAGAATACAAGTGAGTGCCTAGCTCTGTGGAAGAGTAATATATTATCTCTGGGAGAAGTGATTTCAGAAAGCAAGAAGGGAATATAACTTGGGGAATATGGAGCATTTACAATGAGCAGTTTCTCATCCTGACTTTTGCAAGTTTTATTACTACAGAAGAAATATAATTTGCTCATGTGAGAAATAGTGGGAATAGATGGAAATATATAGGAGGCAAGGTATAGGTCATGAATGATTCTGGAGATATTCTTTTTCCTATTGCCACTTCTCCATGCCATTTCTGCAGGTTGGTGCTAGATGGGGGTGCTTCTGTATCAGGCTTTGGATTTCGATGCCTTCGAGAAATGTTCCAGAAGATGGAGGACACATTCCAATTCTGTGCTCACTGTAGAGCTCTTCCTAGTGGCCTTTCAGACTCCAAGGTCCTGCGGCAGTGCAAGAGGTGACTAGTTGGGGACCAATAGGAAAGTCATCCAGAAATGATCCTATTCTAAGACTTCATTGCAGAAGGAAAGGTCTAAGAGTTTTCAGAATAACTTTGGGCCCACTCCTCATTTTGTGTGATCCGGACCACAGAAAGATTAGAAAAGGACTGGGCTCCTGCTTATTTGGGGTATTATGGGGAAGTCAGACAGTGGTACAGTAGTCCCCCTTATGTGCAGTTTCAAGTTCTACGGTTTCAGTTATGTGCAGTCAACCACAGTCTGGAAGCAGATGACCTCCTCTGGCTATTGTCACCAAATGAATAGCGTAAGTCACAGCACCTTTGTCATTCACCTCACTTCATCTTACCATGTAGGCGTTTTATCATCTCGCATCACAAGAAGAAGGGCCAGTATAGTACAATAAACTACTTTGAGAGAAAGACCACATTCATGTAACATTTATTATAGTATAATTGTTTTATTATGTTATTGTCATTAATCTTTTACTGTGCCTAATTTATAAACTTTATCATAGGTATGTATATGCAGGAAAAAACATAGTATATATAGGATTTGGTACTATCCATGAGTTCAGGCATCCACTGGAGTCTTAGAACATTTTCCCTGTGGAGAAGGGAATAATCTGTATAATCTACTATATAATTTTCTCCACTTCCTTCCTCTTGAGTATTCAGTGATCCTGTCTATTCTGGGGAGGTTGGGGTTGAGCCACACCTATGATAAAAGGGCAGCCTGCAAACTCCCGATATTTTTTTTTTCTGTAAGGGATGTAAAAAGTGAGTTGTTCCAGATACGGACTGAGGTGTACTCTGACCCAAGAGAATAATTACATTCCTAGTCTCTCATGCCTCCTCTGTCAAATGTAATCTCCAAAATTGGTGCATCAGCTCTAACTCCTCTCTGTAACTTTCCTACTCAGTGATCTTTCTTCCTAGATACAGGAAGTATAAATTCCCCTCCCTAGACATCCCCCAATCACCTTTGAGGCATAGGAATATCTATTTCTGGGGCTAATCTTTCAGATGCAGAAATGTCTATTACTGTGGTCCAGAGTGCCAGAGGTCAGACTGGCCAGAACACAGGAAGGTTTGTCAAGAGCTGCGTCTGGTAGCTGTGGACCGTCTCATGGAATGGCTTCTAGTCACAGGTGAAGTGGTGGTGCTGGAGAACTCTGCCACAGCAGTCGTAGTTGGTTGTACTTGGAAAAAGATATGAAAGCATGTTGTTATGCGGAAAACATGAGAAACTCAGTGGGGCAGTCCTGGTCACAAGTAGAAAGAGTAAATTTGGAAAGAATATTGAAGCCAGGAAAGGATTAGGTCACTCTTATCCCTTCTTTCTACAGGTGATTTTGTCCTACCTTCAGGACCTTGGCCATGCATGGCTGAAGTTGTACAGGGCTGGGATACCTGGTTTTCTATGCGGCACTTACAGCTAGAAGCTACACTGGATGCTGTACTAGGTAGTCATGCCATGAACACCCTGTGGGCCAATGTAGGACGGCCAAGGCCAGACCCAGATGTCCTGCAGGGCTCTTTGAAGCGGCTGCTGACAGATGCCCTATCACGGCCCTTGACACTGGGCCTTGGGCTTCGGGCCTCGGGGATAGATATTGGGAAGACTGGGGGAAGCACAGTGCATGTGGTTGGTGCTTCCCATGTGGAGACATTCCTCACTCACCCTGGGGACTATGATGAGCTTGGCTACATGTTTCCTGGACACCTAGGCCTCCGTGTGATCATGGTGGGTATAGATGTATCTGCTGACTTTACACAGAGCACCTCAACTTCCCCCCTGGAACCTGGCACAGTTCAACTTAGTGGCCATAAGGGCCTCTATCATGACTTCTGGGAGGAACAGGTAGAGACTGGACAGATAGCCCATCCAGATTTGGTGGTGGCATTCCATCCAGGTAAGAGTCATTCAGGGGAATACTGGTTGGCTTTTCTGGGAATTTTCTATCCTGATTCTTATATCTCTCCTATTTGGAACCTCATTCATTTGGTCAGATTAAACATACTATGATGACAACCTTGGTTGTACGTGCTATACCTGGGTTCAGAATTTTCCATTGCAGAACCTAGGGTGGATGGTGGTGGTAAATGAGCACTGGAGGTGAGCAAGGTGAGGGGAGAGGTGGACACAAAAAAGTAAATTGCTTAGGGTCTACCTCAGCCTTTCTCCTCTCTATATCCATTTCTGTTATTTTTTTTTCCCGTAGGTTTCCATGCTTCCCCAGATTTGATGGAGGCTTGGCTGCCCACCCTCCTGTTACTTCGTGATTATGAGATCCCTACATTGATCACTGTTTACAGGTTCCAACCTCTTCCTATTTGTGATACCTCCCTCCCTCACTCATGCCTCTCTTTGTATAGATGAGCTCATTTCTCTCCCCCTTCCTCATCTTCTGTCTTCTGGTGAGGATTTTCTTCCTTTCTAATCCCCTTGGAACCAAGTCCTATGCTAGTTAATCAGGTATTCAGTGAGCCATATGGGAGAGAGGGATACCCTGGCCTTTATAGCCTTAGGTAATTTGGGGGATTACTGGGTCCAGAAGTATCAAGTTGTGAGGAATTTCTCTCCTATGTCTCTCATAATTAAAGTAATTTCTTTTTTCCTCTCTCTCTCTCTTTTTTAATCTGTCTCCTATAGCCATCAGGAGTTGGCAGCTTCTTTGCAGATTCTGGTGGACCTGGATACACACATCACTGCCTATGGAGCTAACCCTTTCGCGTCCCTCAAACCTGAACAGGTCTATTCCAACCCCAACAAGCAACCAGTGTACTGCAGTGCCTACTATATCATGTTTCTTGGAAGTTCCTGCCAGCTGGATAGGAGGCAACTGGAAGAGAAAGTAGATGGTGGGGTTTAAATAGCTGAGCCAGATCCTGACTGGACTTTTAGAAAATTGGGAGGTTGTAATGAAATTACCCTGCTAATGTCAGGTTGTTGCCAACCTTGAAATCCACTATATTTTAAACCTTGGCAACTTGTCTAGGTAAATATTCTAAGCTGAATGGGAGTTCCTATATGATTTGACTCTTTTCTAAGAGATTAGCCATAAGTAACTTCCAGAGACAGGATTCTAGATTTAATGTGTGGCAAGAAACTCTAGTATCACTCTCCAGAGCCTAGAATTCCTGACATTTTCCTTTGTGAGAAAGTTGTACCTTTTGACTTGAATCAGATACTGCCAAGGAAAAGAATGGCACCTTCTTTTTTCTGGAAAAGACTTTCTTATCCAGCAATCTGGGCTGAAAAATGGAGAGGTGTTAATGACTTGAAGTGGGACAAGAATAGGCAAATTAGAGAAGTGGCTGGGAACGTGGGGGAGATTGTGAGGATTTGCATATTGTTCTATTTCCTGGCTTTTTCTAAATAAATATCTTATTTTCTTCTTCTTGCTTAGGGACCTCTAGCCCCAGAGCAGCTTTTTGCCTTGTGTTGTATTTAAATATTCCAGGGTAGGAGCACCTGGGTGTGTAGTCATTGTTGAGTTTCTCACTCTTGAGCAGAAACTCTGCTCTGGTCACAATCTCAGGGTCATGGGATTGATCCCTGCATTGGGCTCCATGCTCAGGGAGAATCTGCTTGATAGTCTCTCTCCCTCTCTCTCTACCCCTGCCGCTTGTGCTCTCTAAAATAAATATTTAAAAAAAATAAAAATAAATATCCCAGGGTCTATTGGACTTTAGTTGAATAAACTGGAGTTATTTATTATTACCTAGTTTATACCACAATAAACTCAGTTTGGGGCTTCTCAAGTTACTTGTTTTGTCCTGTGTCCTGTTCACTGGCAAGTATTACTTGTCTAGTCACAGTACCTCAAGACTGGAGGTTTTTCTCTTGCCAAAGGAGTGATTAACACCAGATCTCTGTTGGGGCCTGCTACTCTGCCACATCATATCTCATGCCATCCTTCCTTTACCACATTCTCAAAATTAGGATATTCCTTAAGTGTTCATTCCTACAGCCTTGCCATGACCTCAGCCTCCCATCCCTAACCTTAACGCACACATATACATTTTTTTTTTTTAAGATTTTATTTATTTATTTGACAGACAGAGAGAGGCAGGCAGAGAGAGAGAGTGGGGGAAGCAGGCTCCCCGCCAAGCAGAGAGCCTGATGCAGGACTCGATCCCAAGACCCTGGGATCATGACCCGAGCCGAAGGCAGAGGCCCCAACCCACTGAGCCTCCCAGGCGCCCCCACATATACATTCTTAATGCCCAGTGTGATAGGGGTAATGTTAGAATTCATGTGTTCTGGGGTACCTGGGTCACTCAATTGGTTAAATGTCTGACTGTTGATTTTGGCTCAGGTCATGATCTCAGGGTTGTGGGATTGAGCCCCATGCTGGGTTCTACACCAGGCATGGAGCCTACCTTAAAAGAAAATGAGTTAAGTAAAAATATTTGCAAAGTTGGAGGACTCACACATTTCAATTGCAAAGTTTACTACAAAACAATGGTAATCAAGACAGTGTGGTACTTGCCTAGGATAGACCTATAGATCAATGACATCAAATTGATATGCAAGAAATAAATTGAGAAGCAAGGAAAAACATTTATACACAGTTGATTTTTGACAAGAGTAATAAAACAATTTGATGGGAAAAGAACAGACTTTTTAACAGCTGGTGCTGGAACAACAGGATTCCACATGCAAAAGAAGGAAGTTGGACCCTAAGTTCTAACTAAGAGAATTTCTTCTTAGAGAACTGAGTTCTCTCAATGGCAACTGAAAAATTTAAGATAGCATACTAACCAATTTACTGATGTTAACATCAGTTAGTTGGTTAATTGAAGTTGGTTTTCAATTCAGTGAAATTATAATATTAAAAAGTTTATCCTGGGATGCCTGGGTGGCTCAGTCGTTAAGCGTCTAAGCATCTAACTAGTCAGTAACTAACTAACTTCAGTCCAACTGAAGTTGGACCCCCACCAACACACACAAAAATTAACTCAAAATGGATCAAAGACCTAAAACTATTCACTAAAACTATTCAACTCTTAGAAGAAAACATAGGGGTAAATCTTTGTGAAGCTGGATTGGGCAATGGTTTATTAAATATGATATCAAATCTATAAGCAACCAAAACAAAATATCAAATCTATAAGCAACCAAAATAAAAATAGATAAATTAGACTTTATCAAATTTAAAAACTACTGAAAGGACACCATCAAGAAAGTTAAAAGAATGTAAGAAAATATTAGTAAACACATATCTGATAATGGGCTTATATCCAGAATATATATTAAAGAACTTTTACAACTGAATAATAAAAGTACAAAAAATTACAAAATAGGCAAATATCTGAATAGATATTTCCCCAAAGAAGATATACAAATGATCAATAAGCACATGAAGAGGTGCTTAACATCTTTAGTCATCAGGAAATAAAAGTCAAAACCATAATGAAATAGCACTTCATCCATTAAAACAATGATAACTAAAAAGAGAAATAAGTTTTGGTTATATAGAGCAATTGTAACCCTCATACACTCTTGGTGGGGATATAAAATGATGCAGCCATTTTGGAATACAGTCTGGCAGTTACCCAAGAAGTTAAACATTGAGTTAACATTTGATCCAGCCATTATCCTCCTTGGGATGTCCCATGAGAAATGAAACCATGTACACAACTGATCATAGCTCCATTATTCACAATAGTCAAAAGATAAAAACCCAAATGTTTATCAACTTATGAATGGATAAATAAAATGTAGTATACCCATGTAATGAAATATTGGCCTTAGAAAGGAATTACTGATTCATGCTACAACATGGATGAACCTTGAAAACATGTTCATTGATGTTCATGTTAAGTGAAAGAAGTCACAAACACCACATAGTATATGAATACATTTATATGAAATGTCTAGAATAGACAAATCTATGAAGCCAAAGTAGATTAGTGGCAGCATGTGGATGAGGGGGATGAGGGAATTAACCCTTAATGGTTTAAGGGTGTGGTTTTATTTTGGAGGTGATGTAAATGTTCTAAAATTTATTCTGGTGGTGATATAGCTCTGATTATATTAAAACCCATTGAATTGTACTGAGTGGACTAGATCTTCATAAAGCTGTTACCAAAAAAATTTTTTTAACTTAGAGAGTGTAGGGGTGCCTGGGTGTCTCAGTTGATTAAGTGTCCAAGTCTTGATTTTGGCTCAGGTCCTGGTCTCAGAGTTGTGGATTGAGCCCCACCTTGGGCTCCATGCTGGGCAGAGTGTGCTTGAGATGCTCTCTCCCTTCTCTTTCTGCCCCTCGTCCCCAGGGGAAAAAAATCTTAAGAGACTGTAAAAATGGAGAATATTGGCTAAGTGCTTAATGCAATGCCTAGCACATAGTTCATACTTAATAAATGGTACCTATTGTTAAATCCATACCATTTTATTTCTACACAGCAACATAAACCTTGAGCTAGCATACTGTGTAAGTATTGATTTGATGATGGAAAAACCAACTGGATGTGTCATGGTTCAGACAAGATAATGCAGGTGCCAGATAAGGTGATAATAGGAGGCATGGAAATGAAGGGGTAATTTCTAACAAGTAAATCGTGACATTTTATAGAAAAAGCATGAAAGTAGTCTATAGGGTTTGGTTATTGGTTATGATGGGTGAAGTGTTATATGTCTCTCAGAATCAGATTAGGAGAGAAGCCACACAGTAACAAGTGACACAAAAGTTTCCAATTTAGTAGTCTGGTGGTGAGAGTACATAAAAGTTGATATGCCTACCTTCATGCTAACTACTGAGAAATCTAAGACAGCTTCTGCCCTTAGAGTGCTTCCAATTTAATAGAAGACTGACTTAAGCAAGAGAAATATATTTCTTAACTAAGCAAATGAAAAAAATTAGCATTTTAAAAACCATTAAAAATCCTGTAAGATATTACTAAATTGGATTCTGACATGCTCATCTCAGCAGGTCTATCAGAGCCATTCTTCCTCCAGTATTAGATATAGCTCTGCTTATTTGATCACCAGATCAACTGTTGGCTTGGGTTTGGCCAGCCATCCATTTGGGGGAATAATTTTTCTAGAGAATAAATTGGTCTATGTCATTTCCTTGATTCAACTTCTCCAGTAGCTTCCCACTGGAACCAGAATAAAATCCCAACTCCTGGCCCACCCTCATGAGGAAGCTTTTGAGTAGAAAAGTATGTAGAGTGACAAGTTGGTGGTTCTCAAACTTAAGTGTGCTAGAACCACCTGGACGGTTTGTTAAACAAATTGCTTGGCTCCACCCCAGAGTTTGAGTCACTAGATTTAAGGTGGAGCCCCAAATCTGCATTTCTATCAAGTTTCCGAGTCAAATTGCTGCTACTTGTATGGGGACCATACTTTGAGAACCACTGTAAAAGGTTAACTGGTTTTTGCTCTAAAGTAAACTTTCTTAATAAGTTTAAGATACTGGTCTGAGCCCCTGAAATGACCTCAGACGTTTAATGCTAGTGTTTGTGTCAGATGTTAGGGCTCTAGTGTAAGGGAATCTAGAATCACCCAACAACCCGTCTGGAGTGGTTTTGATTTATAATGCATCTCGAGTTCTGACTGTCTAGGATCCCAGTAAGTTTTCATTCATTTCATAGGGATCTAACAAAAGACGCGGTCTTTATCTCAGGACGAGAGGCAGCACTGATGGTCCGCGCCCCTTCTCAGTCGCCCGTCACAGAAAGGGCTACGGGATTCCTTAAAACCGCTGTAACTTGAGAGAGAGCTAAAGGGATTGGGGATGGTCCCTGGGACCGAGAAATGTGATAAAACTGGCTGGTCCAGCCGAAGGGAGCGTCTCTTTCCACAGGTGGAGCGGCGCGGGAGAACTAAGCCAAAGCAAGAGCGGGGCGGAGCCGGGTGCCGCCCCCTCCAGCTGCAGGGGCGTTCCCAGCTGCCGCAGCGATCCTAACGGGCTCGGGCGGAGGCCCCCAGCGCTCCGCCTCCCCGGGCCCTCCCCCCGGCTCCATCTTGCTGGCGACCAGGGTTGGGCCGTGGGCCGTGACGCTGCTCCCCCGGGTCAGGTGAGGAACGGCGCCCCCTACCCCTTGTGTGCCCCTTTCTCGGGTCACCTCGCTCATGCCAGGTCTATGGTGCGCCGTCCGGGAGATGGCGGGGTCCGGCGTGTGTCCCCGCGGTAGGGGTTCAGTGGAGGTGCCTGCGGGCCTCCGGGGCGGCGGGCGTGTGGGCGGGCGGGTCTCAGGATCTTGGCTCCCCTCGTGGGGGCTTTCCGGCGAAGGCGCACAGCGTTGGGGTAGACGAGGCGGCCGGCCTCTGTGCCACTAGGATTCTCGATGCTCAGAGAACAGAGGGAGCAGTGACGCCCCGCGCGCAGGCAGGTGGACCACAGGTGGAGGGACTGAGGCCAAAGGATGGCCTGCTGGAGGAAGGCTGAGTAGGGAAACCAGCAAAGAGCAACGAAAGCTGTCTGGCTGGTGACTAGATTTTCCGGTGACACAGCAAATTTTGGGAAATTTAACCTGTGCTTCACTAGGCCTGGGAGAGAATGCCTAAGCCTAAAATTGTACATTGCCTCAAGTTTATAGTTCTTGAAACTGTTCTAGGAATAGCATTCCAGATTTGGTTCCTCTTCCCTGAACAGCAGAAGTGTGCTGATAGCAGGCCGTCTGTCCTGAGCGAACACTTCCTATACAGCCTGAGGTGGCCGATGTCCACCATGAAAGTGACGGAAATGAGAAGTCCTAACTACCTTTAAACTCCCTAGTATCTTCTATCTGATAGGGAGCTGAACTGATAACCTGATAATTAATTAGAGCATAATGATTACGTCTCAGGCATTGAAGGAGTTTCAATATTAGATGTCAGGGAGAAGAGAGAATTTTGGCTACTCCAAATTTAAGCTGCTTTTTAGTCCTTACTGGCAATTGGCTGACTACTCTGTCCCTTACTCTAGTTTTTTTAATCCAGAGACCCTTTATGACGGATTTAAATCGGCCTTCCCCACCAAGAGGCAGGTTTTGGGAAATTGTAGTAGCTCCTGTTGGCCATTTTCATTTGCCCTTTCTGTTGCATATTTGTTTCATAGATCTGCAACAGCTGCCTCTTGGGTTCCTGGGCTTCCTGCCATCTTCAGACTCCTATAGTGAGGCCCACCCCTTTTAGTAGCTGACTCACTGGGTGGAGATGGTGTGGAGAACCAAGAATGATTTCTAGTCTTTTAAAAGTAGTTACGGATGGAGAATGTTAAAAAGGATATAAAAGCTTTTGTTTGCCAGTATAGTCTTATTACTCCTTGGTCAAAATGAGTAATTTGTTGAGTCACCCTGGAATTTGTTTTTTTTTTTTTGCAAAAGCTTTTTAAATCTACCTTTTGAATAGATGATACATGCACAACTCCAAAAGGGCTAAAAGTACATTGAAAATTGATTTTCCTTCTCAGTATGCCTCAGCTGGCTTCTTTAGAGGCAGCTACTGGTTTCTACCTTTTTGAGGATACCTTCAGAGATATTCTTCTGTACATAAAAGCAAATAAATGTATTTTCTACACTTATAATTGGCAGTTTATGCAGTTTTCACCTTGCCTTTTCCCCCCACTTACTGTGGTTTAGAGATGGTTTCATGTATGAGTTAAAAAATACGATTCATAGACCAGCAACATCAGCATCACCTGGAAGAATCTCAATGAAATGAAGCAGAGTTTGGATTTTTTTTCCCCCGAAGATTTTATTTATTTATTTGACAGAGATCACAAGTAGGCAGAGAGGCAGACAGAGAGAGAGGAGGAAGCAGCCCCCACCCCCACCCCAAGCAGAGAGCCTGATGTGGGGCTCGATCGATCCTAGGACTCTGGGATCAGTACCTGAGCTGAAGGCAGAGGCTTTAACGCACTGAGCCACCCAGGTGCCCCCAGAGTTTGGATTTTTAACAAGATCCCCAAGTTATTCACATACACATTAAAGTTGAAGAACTACTGTTTTGTCTAGTACGTTGTTCAAAGAAGGGAGAGAGATTTGAGCTTGATAAGTGAGGGAAGGTGAGTGAGCCCAGGTGTGAGGGTCAAGTCAGTTAATAACAGTGGCTGAAGCAAAGGCATGTTGGGAATGGTTCAAGTGGTAGATTTTTCACATTGGAGGTTAGGTATTGTTAAGAGATAAAGTGAATAGATAAATTGGAGCCAGTACTAAGAAGACCTGAATGTCCTGTGAATTTTCATGTGATACTCCAGCAGCAGTCTTTGAGGAGTTTTGACCTGAAGAGTGATACACTGAAGAGCATTTCAGGAAAATTATAAGTGTGAGAGTATATGCAAGGACTTAAATAGAAAAGTAATTTTGGTAAAATAAGCACCAAGTAATGAACACTTGGTCTAAGGATATGACCATGAGAATAGAAATGGAAGAGTAGAAGAGGCATTTCAAAGGAGAAAGAAAAACATTGGGTTATTTACTGTACTTAGTAATAGGTAACTTAAATAGTGGTACTAGTAACCAGATTTTTTTCTCCAGGTTTTTTTCAAATCCCAGTCAGCCAACATACATACACTATTAGTTTCACGTGTAGAATTTAGTGATTCATCACAACACCCTGTGCTTATCATAAGGGCCATCCTCAATACCCATCACCTGTTTAACACCCCACCCTCCGACCCAGTAAGCATCACTTTGTTCTCTATAGTTAAGAGTCTGTTTTTTGGTTAAATAGATATTAAGAGTGATCTGGTGGGGAAAAGATGAGTGTTTAATTCCACACCAATACTGAAGGTCTCCTAGCTGGCTTCTTTTTTAAATTTATTTATTTATTATTTTAATTTATTTACTTGTTAGAGAGAGAGAGCACAGGCAGACAGAGTGGTAGGCAGAGGCAGAGGGAGAAGCAGGCTCCCTGCCAAGCAAGGAGCCCGATGTGGGACTCGATCCCAGGACGCTGGGATCATGACCTGAGCCGAAGGCAGCTGCTTAACCAACTGAGCCATCCAGGCGTCCCTCCTAGCTGGCTTCTATCTTAATATAGTCCTCATTCTTTTTTCATGATTGTCCATCTTACAATTATATCCCACCTTTTGTGTTGTACATGGTAGTGTTCAACTTCCCCGCCAATGTACTGTATCCATCACCTTTAAAAACAGTTTAAACCTCTGATCATCCTTTAACTCTCCAATCTTAGTACAGTGTTTTAAGGTAGATGCTAAAAAAATGATTATTTGACTTTATGTAGATATATTTGCCAGGCATATTGTATCTGATCACCAGTAGTTTTTTTTTTTTAGATCTGGTCAGGCTCTGAAATGGTATTGTTTTGAATGTTTGTTTTTTTCCCCCTCTGTTTATTTGCATTGTTTTAGGTTAGTGGTGTTTCCTTCAAATGCAAAAGGTATTTACACACATACATATGTATGTATGTATTAGTGGCTTTTTAAAAAAAAATATTTTATTTATTTATTTGACAGACAGAGATCACAAGTAGGCGGAGAGGCAGGCAGAGAGAGAGGAGGAAGGCAGGCTCCCTGCCGAGCAGAGAGCCTGATGTGGAGCTCCATCCCAGGACTCTAGGATCATGACCTGGGCCGAAGGCAGCCGCTTAACCAACTGAGCCACCCAGGCACCCCTGTATTAGTGGCTTTTTGCTTCACCCTGGCTGCATTTGTTTTACATGAGCTGCGTTTTATTTAATTTAAATTCAGTTAATTAACATAGTGTTTTATTAGTTTCAGAAGTAGAGGTCAGTGATTCATCAGTTGTGTATAACACCCAGTGATGCTCACATCACGTGCCCTCCTTAATGTCCATCACCCAGTTACCCCACCCCCTCTCTCCTCCTCCCCTCTAGCAACCCTCAGTTTATTTCCTATGATTAAGAGTCTCTCATGGTTTGTATGAGCTGTTTTTTTAAAAAAAAAAAAAACCTTTATTGTGGAAAAATTTAAACGTGCAAGAGTGGACAGAAGAGTGTATTGAATACCCACATACTTGTTACCCAGCATAAATAACCCACTCGTGATGACCCAGTTTCATCTATACTCCTGCCCAGCCCTTTCATATTATTTTGAAGTGATTCCAGGATATTACAGCATTTTATATATATTCAGTGTGTAACTCTAAAAGATGAGATGCTTCACAAAAATCATACCAATACGACATCTAAAGATGTAATAATTTCTTTTTTTTAATTTTTTTAAAGATTTTATTTATTTGACACAGAGAGTACAAGTAGGCAGAGCAGCAGGGAGAGAGAGAAGCAGACTCCCCGCTGAGCAGGAATCCCAATGTAGGGCTCGATTCCAGGACGCTGGGCTGGGATCATGACCCCGAAGGCAGCCACTCAACGGACTGAGCCACCCAGGCGCCCCAAGATGTAATAATTTCTTTTTTTTTTTTTTTAAGATTTTATTTATTTGTCAGATAGAGAGCACAGGAGCGAGCACAGGCAGACAGAGTGGCAGGCAGAGGCAGAGGGAGAAGCAGGCTCCCTGCTGAGCAAGGAGCCCGATGTGGGACTCGATCCCAGGACGCTAGGATCATGACCTGAGCCGGAGGCAGCCGCTTAACCAACTGAGCCACCCAGGTATCCCAAGATATAATAATTTCTTAATATCATCAGATAAATAGGTTATTGTTTGCATTTCCAAAGAGGAATGAGCTCCTTTTTTTTTTTTTTTAAGATTTTATTTATTTATTTGACAGAGATCACAAGTAGGCGGAGAGGCAGGCAGAGAGAGAGGAAGGGAAGCAGGCTCCCCTGCCAAGCAGAGAGCCCAATGCGGGGCTCAATCCCAGGACTCTAGGATCATGACCCGACCTGAAAGCAGAGGCTTTAACCCGCTGAGCCACCATGGTGCCCCTGAGCTCCTTTTGAAGAAAAACACTTTGAATTCATTATTCTTTTTAGAGAGGGAGAGAATCTTAAGCACGCTCCACGTCTAACACAGAGCTCGATCTCACAACCCAGAGATCATGACCTGAGCTAAAATCAAGAGTCAGACACTTAAACAACTGTGCTACCCAGGCACCCTTCAGTATGGACTATAGTTAGGAAAACTGTAGAGTTGATAAAAGGAGATTTCTCAAAGATTGCAGATAATAAATGAAGAAAAAATGATAGAATTAGATCTAGGCATTGATTATCAACCATGAAAAAGAAAGACGGCTAATCATTTATGTGTTTCCTGATAGAAGCAAACAATATTTTCTAAGTATATGTGCTGAAAAAGTAATCTGATTAAGCTTCTAGATCTGACTACTAATTTATAGTAAGTAAATAACTTAAAGATTATCATGGAGATTCAATTGGCAAAATCCAGATAGAGGGAGATTTCAAGACAAACTGTCTAGTTCCTTCAACTAGTAAGCTGCATGGAAAAAAAATAGGAGAGGTGAGGCTTTTAAAAGAGATTTAAGAGACATGCCAACTGATTAGACTATATGGACCTTACTTGTATACTGATTTGAATAACCAAACTGTGAAAATTATTTTGAGGTATTTGGGTAAATTTGAACACTGGACATCTGATAATAGGAAATTAAATTTTTAAGGTACAGTATTGGTAAATAACTATGGCTTAAAAGAGTCCTCTTTTTACGGATAGTATATTGACATATTTATGAGTAAAGGGATATGATTTCTAGGGAATTGCTTTAAAATGATCTAGGGAAGGGGCACCTGGGTGGCTCAGTCAGTTAAGTGGCTGACTTTAGCTCAGGTCATGATCTCAGAGTCCTGGGATCAAGATCTATGTTAGGCTCAGTGCTCAGTGGGGAGTCTGCTTGTCCTCTCCTTCTACGCACCCCCACCCCACTGCCAGCTTATGCTCTTTCTCAAATAAATAAAATCTTAAAAAAAAAAAATCTAGGGAAGGGTACCGATGCAATAGAATTAACTATGACTTCACAATTATTGAAACTGAACATGAAGGTTATGTGAACTTTCATTATATCAGGTTGAACCACAACAAATTTGTATGTTAAAACAGGATTTCAGTAATGCCATGTAGTTCAATCTAACAGTATTCTAAAATTTTTTAATTTTCCATAATAAACAAGTACAAAATACAAAAACAGTCAAAATACTTAAAAGACAATAGAAATTTGAACACTGACATATTGATGATCTTATGGTTTTATTTTAAAAACAGCCCTGTTAATTAAAAAAAGTTATGTTTGTAGGTATATATAGTGAAGTATGTATAGGTTAAAATGGTAACATGCCTAGGATTTGCTTCAGAATAATCCAGTGGAGTGATAGGGAATGAAGGAGAGTACTGGAAAAAAAACTTGGCCATGAATTAGTAATTACTGCAGCTGAGTGTTGAATCTATGGGGTTTCTTACACCGCTAA
The DNA here is from genome assembly GCA_003697995.1 of Taxidea taxus jeffersonii. Taxonomy (NCBI): domain Eukaryota; kingdom Metazoa; phylum Chordata; class Mammalia; order Carnivora; family Mustelidae; genus Taxidea; species Taxidea taxus. The sequence continues at coordinate 86,394 of RCUC01168058.1, forward strand.
CTTTACTTTTGATTAAATTTGAAACTTATAAAAAGGTATGTGTGACTATGGAATGTTAACTTTTTTCCCCCAAAGATTTTATTTATTTGACAGAGAAAGACAGTGAGAGAGGTAATACAAGCAGGGAGAGTGGGAGAGGGAGAAGCAGGCTCCCCACCAAGCAAGGAGCCTGATGTGGGGCTGGATCCCAGGACCCTGGGACTGTGACCTGAGCCAAAGGCAGACACTTAACCAACTGAGCCACCCAGCACCCCCAGAATGTTAACTCTTAACCATTGTTTCCCATAATGTTGCATCACCAAATAAGGGGATATCTGTGGCACCTGAAAAGCCTTTATTTTAATATTTACATGTTCATTTTAATGTTACCTTCTCAAGAAACTATCATAAGTTTTCCATTTATGGAAGTGATATATGAAGCAGTCATAAAATAAATATAAGTGAAAAATTATTCGGCTTAAAAGATACTCTGTAAATATTCCACAAATAATAATACTGGTAGTATTCAGATATGACAGATTGTGTGGTATGAGGAGAATGAAGTTGGAACATTTACTATGCTTTACTGACTCTACTGGTGTGAATGGTGAAATGAAGAAGCATTTTACAAACTTTGCTTATACCTTTACTGTCTACCTATTGAATGCCTGACAGACTCTTTTGAAAGAAGATATATTTTGTATAAAACCGTATGACAATATATATCTTCAAAGGACTTAACCCTTATAAAAAAATTACAGAGGACTTTTTTTATTGTTACAGAATGTCCTACCCAGGGTATCCCCCAACAGGCTACCCACCTTTCCCTGGATATCCTGTAAGTATTGCCACTTTAAAGAGTCACATAGCTTGTGTACTTGGAACCAGAACTGTATAACACTAGCCCATGACAGATCTTACAGGTATGCTAGAGCAGGGGTCATAATCTCAATCGCCCAGAGGTACTGAGTAGAAATGTGTTGAGTGGGTATTATGGACGAATGAGAGGGCACTTGCCTCACTTAGGAAAGCCAGCTGCTACTCAGCTGTGGCCCGAGCTAGCCATGGTGGGAAGCTGACTCAGTGTTGGTAATACTCCATTTCTTCAAGTAAAGCCTGAAATGTGGATTTGATGTGAAATTGCCTCATCTTTTTAAAGTGGAAAATTAATTTTTTTAAAGGTTAAATGTTGTATGAGCCAATAACACATATATGTAAGCTAAATCCATCCCATGAGTCACTGGTTTTTAACCTTTGTGTTAGAAGGTTTAAAATAATTAAGAAGGGCCTGACTCAAAGAGCAGATTGCAGGAGATTAAAGGTTCTTGGATTTGTATTTCTGAGACTGAGGATCTGAAGTTCATTTCATAAATGTACTACTAGGTTCTGCCTTGTTGATGTCTGGACTGTGAGGACTAAACTCACAGCTGGGACATTTAAGTGAGAATTATGCATTTCAATTTTATACTCCCTAAGTGTGTAAGGCTTCTTTCTAACTCTGGGAGAATACAAAGAGAGGCCTATGCAGGTTAATGAGAAAGTGTGAGTTCTTATGTAAAATGAATAAATAGCTCTCCTGAATTTATCATAGGAGTGATGAGAATTATGACTGTGTTCCCAGGCCCCTATATACTGAACCGGACTCTGGCTACCATTTTGTCCGTGTGGGCTAATTTCTGAAACAACAACCCCAACCTCTAAGTGACTTTACACAATAAGAGCTCATTTCTTACTGCTTTAGTTCTTAGAAGCCAGTGGTGGGAAGGTGGGAGGGTGGGAGGAATCAAGGAGGCTTTAGGCCATGTAGTCTCTCAGGTTCCCAGGCCCCTTCCACACCCTGGCTCTTCCATCCTCTAGTGCCATAGAGTCCTCCCCTGGATTCTCTGCTTCTATTTGGCTGATGAAGGAAAAGAGGATGAGAGTGTATAGAGGATTGCACAGGAGGTTTTAGGGGCCAGGCTGGAAGTGGTGGACATCACTTCTGTCTCTGCTCATTCACCAGTACTCATTCATATTCTACTTAACTGCAGGGGAGTCTGGGAAAGGTAGTCTAGCTTTATGGCCAGAGGAGAAAGTTCAGTGAATATGTGACAGTCTCTGCCACTCTCTGACATTGTCTAGTTTGAACTGGGCTCCAAAATGTCACACCCTATGTATGACTCAGGTCAATTTTCTTCTTTTTTTTTTTTCTATTATGCAACAGGTTCAGGTGTGTTGTAAGAGCTGTGAATTCTTCTCTTTAGTGTAGAGAGCTGTATCTTTCTCATATTTCCAGGTGCTAGAAAAATGAAGAAACTGATGAGCTTTGTTAGCTTTTCTGGAAGCCTTGAGGTTTGTAAAGAGTCTAGTTCTTACTCCCAAATAGAGAAACAGACCCCTCTTGCCTGACAGTGAATTTAAATAAAATTTAGCTGAGTTCTGACAAGCAAGTGTCCTGACAAACTATACTGGTAGAACTAGTAGAAAGAACTGAGACTTTTAGTGGGACTTTTAAGATGTAAAAGAAAATCTAGACCTTAGCAGTTACTGCTGTTTCTTTTTTTTTTAAGTGGGTTGTATTTCTGTGTGATCACATTCATTTGAAAAATTTTCTTGTTTTTGCAGCCTGCAGGTCAGGAGTCATCTTTTCCCCCTCCGGGTCAGTATCCTTATCCTAGTGGCTTTCCTCCAGTGGGAGGAGGTGCCTACCCCCCAGCCCCAAGTAGTGGCTACCCTGGAGCTGGAGGCTACCCTGCCCCTGGAGGTTATCCAGCCCCCGGAGGTTATCCTGGTGCCCCACCACCAGGGGGAGCTCCATCCTACCCAGGAGGTGAGTAATGGGTTGTGGCATTAGTGATGATTTGGGTTGCTTGTTTTGTATGAGGTCAGAGATCCTCTTAGCCTACTCTCCTACCAAAGACAGTAAGAATAGCTGGCAAGATAGAGGGATAAAAGTTCTTAGGGAGTATGAAAGCTGGAAACAGTCTTAAAAATTCTGTTGTGAAAAAAGAATAAATCTCATGGTAATAAAGGACCAGTATATAACAGTTTGCTTGGTTAGAACAAGCAGGGGGAGCGGCAGGCAGAAGGAGAAGCAGACTCCTTGCTGAACAAGGAGCCCAATGTGGGACTTGATCCCAGGGCCCCGGGATCAAGACCTGAGTTGAAGGCAGACACTTAACTGACTGAGCTACCTAGGCATCATGTTGATTATTTGTAATCTTAAGAACTGATTAAGTTCAGTTCAGTTAGCATGATTGTGATCTTTAAGACAGCTTTGTTAAAAGGTAAAAAAGCTTAGCACTTTTGTGTTTTATTTATGCAGATGAATGAAATAAAAATTTTGTAATGGAGAAGGAATTGATAAGTTGAATTTAGACCAGAAGAGACTGCTGTTATAGCATTAATAGCCTATTTTTCCCCACTGTTTTTAGTAGATATTTTCCTAAAGTTGACTCTTCAATCATAAGAACTGTCACTATATTTATTCTTTTTTCTAGTTCCTCCAGGTCAAGGGTTTGGCGCCCCACCAGGTGGAGCAGGCTTTCCTGGCTATCCACAGCCGCCCTCACAGTCATATGGTGGTGGCCCAACACAGGTCCCACTACCTGGTAGGTACCAACTATCCAGAGAAAAACAATAGTATGCTGTCTTAAATCTTTCAGTTGCCATTGAGAGAACTGTGTATGTTTGGGATAGCCTTCAGTAAACTTTATTCTAAGTACTTCTATAAATAATTTTAAATACATGATTTTGTGAAATGGACTAATTTGTTGGAAAAGTTTAATTAGTAAGATGGAAATAAGTACCCACTTTTTCAATTACAAAATATCTGTTCCAAAGCCAAAAGAGCAAAACCTTTAGGAGCTTCTCTGTTCACTCTTATACCACTCTCAGAACTATATCCTGACATCCTTTGCAGATGGAATCAGAATTTAGTTTGGTTTGACTGTTTAAAGAAAAGGAAAAGGATTATTTGTTAAGTTGTGTAGAACATGAAATATTTTAAAAGGTTCTTATGACCAAAGTTGGTATTCTTTCTTTTTTTTAGAATTTTTACTTATTTGATAGAATGCAAGCAGGTGGAGTAGCAGGTGGAAGGAGAGAGAGAGGCAGGCTCCCCTCTGAGCAAGGAGCCAGATGTGGGGCTCAATCCCAGGACCCTGGGATCATGACTTGAGCTGAAGGCATTCGCTTAACCTAGGCGCCCCACCAAAGTTGGTTTTCAGTTCGGTGAATTATAATACTAAAAAGTTTATCCTGGGGTGTCTGGGTGGCTCAGTCGTTAGGCGTCTGCCTTCGGCTCAGGTCATGATCCTGGGGTCCTGGGATTGAGCCCCGCATCAGGCTCTCTGCTCAGCGGGGAGCCTGCTTCTCCCTCTACTGCTCCCCCTGCTTGTGTTCCCTCTCTCACTTTGTCTCTGTCAAATAAATAAATAAAATCTTAAAAAAATAAATTAAAAGTTTATCCTAGTAAATAACATGGTGTGAATGTTCTAATATCTTTTCCATATTCATAGTAGTCAATGCCATTTTGAGAAATTAAATCCTTTAAGACCTGTTTACTGTATTTTTTTAATGTGTAGGTGGCTTTCCTGGAGGACAGATGCCTTCTCAGTATCCTGGAGGACAAGCTCCTTACCCAAGTCAGGTATTTCTGCTCCTGTTTTTATATTTCATCCAATTGAATTGTACAGTGCCAAAGAAGGGCACCGCTCCTTTGCTGACATTAGAGATTTCCATGAAGCAGAGGAGCTGGTTTATTATAGTCACTTAAGATTCTAATCTTTGCCTCTAGTAGACTCATTGCTCACTTCGGTCCATCTTCTGCTATAAATGTGTCCTGATGACTTTAAGAAGACAAGCATAGGTCTCTTCCCACAGGTGATGATACTCATAACTTTTCCATAGAGATTCACTTGGGTTCTTGGCATTGGTTTTCATTTTCTTCTCCCCTCACTGACAGTTAAAACTATGAACTTGCATGACTGAGTAATGGGTATTTCTGGCAGTGTTTGAGAAAGCGTGGATTTGTTTTCTCTTTTTACCATTATAATGTTCTACTCTTTTTTCAGATCAATACAGAATCCTTTCCCTCCTATCCTGTTTTCTCTCCTGTTTCTTTGGATTATAACAGTGAAGTGAGTAAGGTTTTCTAATGTTCACTAATTACTAGGTCTGTATGTGCCTTCATTACTTTCTGATTTCTCATGTATTTGTCTCTCACAACTTCCTTGAGGGCTCAACTATATCTGATTTATTATTTTGACCTTGTAGCGCTTGACAAGGCTTTAACCATGGTAGCCAATTAATGTTTGCTGAATTGATTTCTCTATAGCCCTGGGAGGTCTCCCATATATCAAATTTTTGCCCCATCTCTGTGTAGCTCTTTATTTTAATACTGTTTAGTTTTTAATTGCTTTGTTAATTCTTTTATATCCTATGCAAGTTACCAGGAACACAAGCAGTATACTTTTATCCTTCTCTTTATCTTGATTTTCTTATTTTTTTTCAAGATTTTAAATTTATTTATTTGACAGAGAGAGAGATCACAAGTAGGCAGAGAGGCAGGCAGGGAGAGAGGAGGAAGCAGGCTCCCCACTGAGCAGAGAGCCCGATGCGGGGCTCGATCCCAGGACCCTGAGACCATGACCCAAGCCGAAGGCAGAGGCTTAACCCACTGAGCCACCCAGGTGCCCCTTGATTTTCTTATTTATTAACATACTATTTATTCATAAAGATCTATCATATTCAAGCTTTTTTAAAGCTGGGCTGGGAGGGGGGTTACAGTGCTGGAAGTAAATCACGTTAGCTGTTTTCTGGTTTACTTTCTTGATTTAAGGTATTTGAGCTCCAGAGAGATTAAGAAACTTGTTCAGAGCCACACAGCTAGTGAAAGACAAAGCTAAGACTAGATCTAGCTTTTCTGACTCCCAGACTAGTGGTCTCCCTGTCACACAGTACTGCTTTGCTGACACTGTAAATGATATTCCTCCAAAAGCACATAGAGAATTGCTTTTGATCCTTTTTTTAAATCAAAGTTGATTGTTAATCATGTTATAAATCTGTAACTATTTTAATAATGTATGAGAATTTTTATTTTATTTTAGCTTAAGCATGCTCATAGATTTAGAAACATTTTATGACTGAATATAAAAGATTTTCAAACATAAGACTAAAAATGAAACACACATACATGTGCAACTCATGTGTAACAATTACCTTAAGATAGAACTAAAACTAGTAGGTGAAGTTTACTGAGTGGTAGATTTTGGAAGATCTTTTACATGGAAGTGGAGCAGGCTACCTTGTGAGGAGAGAGCTCCCTGTCACTGAAAGTCCTCTTGTAGAGGGGTGTGTGTGTGTGTGTGTGTGTGTGTGTTTAGGAAGGTGAAAATTTCTGTCTTGGTTGGGCATTTGGGTCAAGTGACCTTTCCTGATTGACCCAAATTTTGTTTTTCAGCAGGAAGTTTGGCATTAAATGAATGTCGGAGGGTGGAATTTTTGGTTGCAGATAGTGTGGGCTTTGCTGTGCTGAGAAATTTTCCCTAGTTTGAGTTTTGACCTCTAGAACATAGACCCCAATTTCCTTTAATTCAGTATAATGGCTGGAGGATAGTATTTTTGATGAAGATTAACTTCAAATGTACTTTTTTTTTAAAAAGATTTTATTTATTTATTTGACAGAGAGAGAGATCACAAGTATGCCAAGGCAGGCAGAGAGAGAGGGGGAAGCAGGCTCCCTCCCAAGCAGAGAGCCCAATGTGGGACTCGATCCTAGGACACCGAAATCATGACCTAAGCCAAAGGCAGATGCTTAAACCACTGAGCCACAGGTGCCCTCAAATGTACTTTCAACATAGAATAAGACAATTCCATTTTTTCCTACAGATGAAAAATGGAGTAGTTTTTTAAAAGGTTTTATTTATTTATTTATTAAAAGATTTTATTTATTTATTTGACAGAGAGACAGTGAGAGAGGGAACACAAGCAGGGGGAGTGGCAGAGGGAGAAGCAGGCTTCCCACCAAGCCAGGAACCTGATGTGGGGCTTGATTCCAGTACCCTGGCATTATGACCTGAACTGAAGGCAAATGCTTAACAACTAAGCCACCCAGATGCTGCAAGATTTTTTTTTTTTTTTGAGATTGATTGATTTTAGAGTGCACACACACACACACATGCACGTGTAGTGGCGAGTGGCAGAAAGAGAGTCTTAAGTGGATTGCATGCTCCGTGGGGAACTTGACCTGGGGCTTGTTCTTATGACCCCAAGATCATGACCTGAGCCAAACCAAGAGTTGGACACTTAACCCACTACACCACCTAGGCACCCCATTTATTTGAGAGAGAGAGAGTCCCCACAGTGCAGGGGTAGGGGCAGAGGGAGAGGGAGAGGGAGAGAGAAATTCAAGTGGACTCTGTGCTTGATCTCACAACACTGCGATCACCATCTGAGCCAAAACCAAGAGTGAGATGCTTAACTGACTGTTCCACCCAGACATCCCAGTTTTTGTTTGTTTTGAGAAAGAAGAGGATAACAGAACATGAGACTCATCAAATAGTACATGTTGAGGGTTTATTTCTCTTACTGCCTAGTCCAGTGTATTATAAACAAAGGCTTTTTGCCCTACTTAGGTTTTAATGAAGGTGGTTACATCAAAGGAAACCTGCTTAGTTTTCTTTGATACCATAAGACTCATGTAAAGGCTTATGTTGGAAAAAAAAAATTTATACTTGAATATTTGGAGTTGATAATGGTTTCAGTTTTTTCTTAAAACCACTATGCAAATATTTGTTAGTTCTCTGCTTATATTCCTGGCTTAGAAACTTCAGAGTACAGGATGGTTGTTAGAAAAAATGTTGGTTTGAGATTATAAGTAAGTATAAGAAATTATTGACCCTACAAATGTTTGCTAAAAGATTGTTTGTTCCCTCTCTCCCCATTTACTTTGCTCCTGTAGTTGCTGGCATATTGCCGTATTCAGTGAGTATAACTTTAAATGCAGTTTCAGTTGCCCAAAAAGCAGTTGAGTCATTTACATTTTGTAGTCATGTTGAATACATCTTTAAATTATATTTTAGTGGGGTGCCTGGGTGGCTCAGTGGGTTAAAGCCTCTGCCTTCAGCTGGGGTCATGATCCAGGGTCCTGGAATCGAGCCCCACATCGGGCTCTCTGCTCAGTGGGGAGCCTGCTTTCTCCTCTCTCTCTGCCTGCCTCTCTGCCTACTTGTGATCTCTCTCTCTCTCTCTGTCAAATAAATAAATAATCTTTTAAAAAATCATTTTAGAGATAATGGGTTAAATAAAATATATTATTAAAATTCAGTTTTGGGGCGCCTGGGTGGCTCAGTGGGTTAAAGCCTCTGCCTCTGGCTCAGGTCATGATCCCAGGGTCCTGGGATTGAGCTCTGCATTGGCTCTCTGCTCAGCAAGGAGCCTGCTTCCCCCTCTGTCTCTCTCTCTGCCTACTTGTGGTCTCTGTCAAATAAATAAATAAAATCTTAAACAAAATTAAAATTCAGGGGCACCTGGGTGGTTCAGTGGGTTAAAGCCTCTGCCTTCAGCTCAGGTCATGATCCCAGGGTCCTGGGATCGACATCGGGCTTTCTGCTCAGCAGGGAGCCTGCTTCTCTTAATCTCTCTGCCTGCCTCTCTGTCTACTTGTAATCTCTGTCTGTCAAATAAATAAATAAAATCTTTATTAAAGAAAAACTATAAAAAAAACAAAATTCAGTTTTAAGAAACTGTTGTGGGATATCATCTCACTTCATCCCATCTCTCTTAGGCCCTGATTTGAATAGTTTAAGAAAACTATTGAATTGTTTCCTAGCTGTGTATTTTTAAATAATTTCAGACTTACAAAAAAAGTTATAAAAATTATATATAGGGGGATTCTGGTCAGCTCAGTCAGCTAAGCATCTGCCTTCAGCTCAGGTCATAATCCCAGAGTCCTGGGATCAAGCCCTATATTGGGCTTCCTGCTCCGCCAGGAGCTGCTTCTCCCTCTCCCTCTGCCTGCTGCTCTCCCTGCTTGTGTTCTCTCTCTCTCTCTCTCTCTCTCTTTGTGTCAGATAAATAGATAAAATCTTTAACAAAAAACTGTAGGGATGCCTGGGTGGCTCAGTTGATTGGGCATCTACCTTCGGCTCAGTTCATGATCCTGGGATCCTAGGATTGAGTCCCATGTCGACCTCCTTGCACAGTGGGGAGGTTGCTTCTGCCTCTCCCTGCAGCTTCTACTTGTGCTCACTCGTTCTGTCCGATAAATTAAAAAAAAATTGTACATAGAATTCCTGTATACCCTCTGCCCAGATCTTCCAATATTAACTTCCTACATAAACACAACACAGTGATCAAAATCAGGAAATAATACTGATATAATAATATAACCCAGCTTATAGACCTTATTCAGATTTTCCCAGTTGTTTCAATAATGCCCTCCTTTTCTGGTTCAGGATAAAATCCTGTATGAAACGTTGCATTTATCATATCTATTGAGTTTCCTTTTCTTCCCCCCATTTTTATTTTTTTATTTTTTAGTAGTCTCTCTGCCCCATATAGGTCTTGAAATCATGACCCTGAGATCAAGAGTCACATGCTCTACTGACTGAACCAGCCAGGCACCCCTCTTAAGTTTCCTTTTTTTTTTTTTAAGATTTTATTTATTTATTTGACAGAGAGAGAGAGAGAGATCACAAGTAGGCAGAGCAGCAGGCAGAGAGAGAAGGGGAAGCAGGCTCCCTGCTGAGCAGAGAGCCTGATGCAGGGCTTGATCCCAGGACCCTGGGATCATGACCTGAGCAGAAGGCAGAGGCTTAACCCACTGAGCCACCCAGGCACGCCATAAGTTTCCTTTAATGTGACACAATTCTTCAGTTTTTATTGTTCATGGCCTTCACACTTTTTAAAGAGTACTACTACTACTA